>JBAMCM010000154.1:0-122036 GCA_037075145.1 Scaptodrosophila latifasciaeformis
GTTACCACAGCAACAGTACCTACGTCTACTTCCCCACCCCCAAACAAATCAACGGAGAGATTCCTCGAAACAACCAACGGAGAACACAGCAGAGAGTTCTCGAAACAACCCAATGAGGAACCAACGCAGATTCATCGAAACAGCCCAAAGAGGAATCAACGGAGAACACAGCAGATTCCCCGAAACAGCCCAACTAGGAATCAACGGAGAACACAGCAGAGATTCCTCGAAACAGCCCAACGAGGAACATACGGAGAACGAAGCGGAGATTCCTTGAAACGACCCAGCAAGACCTTCCTGGAATCTGCTCAGCCAGCAGATTGACAACTATATAAGGCACGATTCCATTCGTGAAGAGTCAGTCTAAGTGTAATGTCGAATGGACAACAAGAGCAGGAGCAGGTTATTGGCGCAGTCGGAATCTGGACCTAATGCAGCTTTTTTTTGTAACACAATTGTATTTGAGTGAGTAGAGTGAGAAAAAAAAAAAAAAAAAAAAAAAAAAAATTATTATATATTAAAATAAGAAGAGAAATAAAATAACTGACCATGTAAATGTTCAATTAGAACAATTAAAGTGATCAGGAATAAAAAGAAATTCTTGGCGAAATGTTTGGACCGCGTCAAACTTGTGTGAATGTTGGCCGCGACGGTTGGTGGCATGTGAATTAGGTTCAATCGAACCGAATTGCAGATTGCCGACGGTCAAGCATAAGTTCGAAAGTGGCTCAACAGCAACGATACACTGGCGTGTCTAGCGTTTGGGTTGATGTTCGAACAAGTTGCGCTAGCTGTCAATGCATGTCGAGACAACTCAACGGCGACGATACACTGGCGTGTCTAGCGGTTGGTTTGATACTCGGACAAGTTGCGCTAGTTGTCAATTGCACTTCGAAGACGGTTCAGCAGTGACGATACACTGGCGTGTCTAGCTGTTGGACTGATGTTCGAAGAGGTTGCGCTAGTTGTTCTAACAGACAATTGGTTCGACGGCATTTGTGACGTGGTTAACCCTCAATTATCAGACTATACCGATTCAACCCGCATTGCCTTGTTCAGGGCAAATAATCAATGCGGCAACAAGAGAATCAAACCAAAAAAAAAAAAAAAAAAAAAAAAAAAAAAATCCAACAAATAAAGCCAAAATAAAATCAATAAAGAGATATATATACATATTTATTTTTCTCCTCTCTCTCAATACATATTAATATAAATATGAAATCATAAACATATATAAATGCATCTGTAATTACAGACTCAACACGAATCCATCGTTCATCATCTCTACAAAATATTCAACAATCAACACTTAATTAAGTACACTTAAGAACACACAACTAATTTTAGTACATATAAAAACACAATTATTTTAATACACACAATTAATTAAGTATAGGTACACAAACACACTATTAATTAAATACATCCACTTAAGATTTTTTTTTTTTTTTTTCACACATATATACAGACTATATTAAGAATTAAAAGAGTAAATGTCTAAGATTGCTAAAGTAAGAAAGCTTATTCCTGCGACTAGAGGTAGAACTCGTTTGAGTGCAAGTTTGACAGACGCTAGTGGAGATCAAGTTGCCTTACAAACTATAAGTAGACCTTCCTCAAGTAGTGCACCAAGTATAATGAATACGTCTTCAGGGACAAGTCAGGGTTCTTCACCTACCCCTCTAACTTCCCCTCAGGACATCTGTCTATCTTTAAAAATTCCGGACGGTATTCGCGACCTTACTCCCTATGATGGAAACCCAACTACCCTAAACGATTTTATAAACAATGTTGAGGAAATTCTCCTTCTGATTAAGGGTACGGATAAAACTCCGTATGGGCAGTTCTTGTTAAGAGCAATAAGGAACAAGATAGAAGGTAAAGCGAAAGAGTTATTAATATCTTCAGGCATAGGCTTAAACTGGAATGATATCAGAGAGGCATTAATAGGGAAATTCGCTGACAAAAGAAGCGAAGAAACCCTAAACTTTGAACTACACGGACTTGTTCACAAGAGATTGCCACTGCAGGAATTTTACGAAAGGATTTTGGACATCAAGGCAACTTACGGTAGAACTATGGAAAACATGGGAATAGAACCAATAGCATTGAATCTTAAAAAGGAATCTTTTGAGAAGACCTGTTTATATACATTTATACATGGTATTAAAGGCCCATTGGGATCTACTGTTAGAACCTTTAGACCTAGGAGTCTGCAAGAAGCCTATGATGTGGCTATTAAGGAGAGAGATATTTTCATGAGAGAGAAGTTTTCTAGACCAAACAGTTATAGTTATAACGGAAAAGATTATCACGGACAGGACGAACGTCGAGTTGAGAGGTATAATTGGAATTCAAACTTCGACAGAAACAGCAGATCTAGAGATCAAAGAGGAAATTATTCAAAACCCAGAGACAACGACAGAAATTATAACAAAATGACTATTAGCAAGGGAAGAGGACAGGAAACGCTTTGACAAAGACAATAATTACCCACGAAATCAAGGAAATCCGGGACAGCAAAGACAGACCCTAAACAACATTGAAATAACAGATGAACAGGAATTACATAATATTGACGATGGAAATTTTCAATTAAAAGCCTCGTCGGACAGACGGGATACTTAGAAAAATTTAAAGTCGGAGGTCCCCTATTATACATATTAATTAACTTCGGTCCAAACAGACCACTGAAATTTCTAGTGGACACGGGTGCCACTTCTTCTTTTATTAATCCAGAACTTATTGAGCCACATAATCAGCAAACACTAAAAACCCCCATTTTAATCACCACAGCCCTAGGCTCTCATGAGGTGAACAAGATAGCCAAAATCAAATTATTTGCTAAACACAACTGTAACGAAACTTTTCCGTTACTACTTTTCAAATTTCATAATTATTTTGATGGCCTTATAGGCATGAATACATTAAACAAAATTTTAGGAGTAATAAATATTCCGGATAAAACACTAAAAACACCCAACTTCAATTTTGAATTACTGCAGCAAGTGAAACAAAGGGCAGAGTTATTTAACATAGAGGAAGCTTCCAAAAAATTGGTAATGCTGCCCGTCACAATTAAGGAGGGTACATTTTTTTGTGAAGATCAAAAGGTCTCAGGCGATATGTTTATTACCGGTGGCCTATACACGGCCCACAACTTTTACAGTTGTATGGAGGTGGTAAACTATTCTGAAGAGAATAAAAAACTGTACTTAGAAACACCAATAGAGGTGAATCACTTTGACACTGACAAATTCTTGATAGTAGAGGACATTAAAGACTATGGCATGGTAAACTCCGATATTAAAACAGAAAAGCACAGTAATTTAAGATTAGAACACTTAAATGCGGAAGAAAAGACGGCATTTAAAAAACTATGCAAACAATTCCCTAACATCTTCTACAAAGAAGGAGACAGATTAACGTTCACCAATATAGTCAAACATAGTATTAAAACAACTGACGAAGTACCGGTACACAAAAGACCCTTCAGATACAGTCCCGCAGAGAGAACAGAAATAACCGACCAAATCAACAAACTCCTAGAACAAAACATCATTAGACACAGCCATTCACCTTGGAGTGCTCCAGTTTTTCTGGTCCCCAAGAAGTTAGACGCATCAAACAAAAGAAAGTGGAGACTTGTTGTAGATTTCAGACAATTAAATGAAAAAACGATCAAGGACAGATACCCAATGCCAGATATCAATGAAATCCTAGACAAATTAGGAAGAGCCCAATATTTTTCGGCCCTAGATCTAGCAAGTGGTTACCACCAAATTGAAGTGGACCCCAAAGATAGGGCAAAGACAGCTTTTTCCTCAGTAGGCGGACACTTCGAATTTATCCGAATGCCGTTTGGCTTATCCAATGCACCTGCAACCTTCCAAAGGGTGATGGATAATGTCTTGGCAGAGTTTAATGGCAAATTTTGTTTAATCTATCTCGATGATATCATTGTATTCTCGACCTCCTTAGAGGAGCACATCAACCACCTAAACTCAATTTTCAAAAAACTCACACTGGCAAATTTGAAACTCCAACCAGACAAGTCCGAATTTCTCAAGAAAGAGTTAGAATATCTTGGCCATATAGTCACTGAAAAGGGCGTCAAGCCGAACCCAAAGAAGATCGAAACCATTAAAGCCTTCCCTATGCCTAAAACCAGAAAAGAAATTAAATCATTTCTGGGGTTGTTAGGCTATTATAGGAGATTCATCAGAGATTTTGCCAAGATCACTAAACCATTAACTCAGCAACTTAAAGGAAAGTCAGACGTTACCATCGACGATAATTACATTAAAACATTTGAATTTTGTAAAACACTCTGACCCCATACTACAGTATCCCGACTTCACTAAATCATTCATTTTAACAACGGACGCTAGTAATGTAGCAATAGGAGCAGTGTTGTCCCAAGGAACTGTAGGAAATGATAGACCTATAACATATGCAAGTAGGACATTATCGGAGTCCGAAACGCATTATGCCACCATAAAAAAGGAACTACTAGCAATAGTATGGGCAGTAAAATATTTTCGACCGTACTTATTTGGAAACAAATTTCTACTGGTCACTGATCACAAGCCTTTAGTTTGGTTAAGCAACCTAAAAGAACCTAATTCCATGTTAGTGAGATGGAAACTCCAACTCCTAGAATATGACTGTGAAGTCATATATAAAAAAGGTTCTCAAAACGTGGTGGCAGATGCATTGAGCAGAATTGTTGTCGAACTCAACACCAACGAAACCAGACCAATTACTTCAGATACAGAAATCTTAGTCTCTAACAGACCAATAAATGAGTTTGCAATTCAGATCATATTAAAGATTGCAGATCGTGCAAGCAATTTATTGGAAACACCCTTTAAAAATAAACTCAGACGAACCATTTCTAGACCTTTGTTCGACGATCAGACAATAATAGATATATTAAAAACAGCACTAAAATTAAATAAGACACATGCAATTTATACCACTGATACAATTTTCGAATCAGTGCAAAAAATTTATGCAACATTTTTCGCTCCAAGCAAATCGTATAAAGTTATAAGATGCACAACATACTTAGAAGAACTCCGAACTTCAGAAGAACAAATTGAATATATATCTGACTATCATATCAGGAACAACCATAGAGGCATTGACGAAACATTTAGTCATATTAAACGACAGATATATTGTCCCTGTTTAAAAGAAAAGATTTCCAAACTAATAAACAAATGCGACATTTGTCAAACCCTCAAATATGATAGACAACCTCAAAAGTTAATATTTCAGTTAACAGAAACACCCAATAAACCACTAGACATTATACACATAGATGTATACTCAATTAATAAGAAAACTATCTTAACAATAATAGACAAATTTTCAAAATTCGCGGAAGGGTACACTATCCCATCTCGAGATTCCATTAACATCACTAAACACATGATGTTTTTCTTCAAGACTCACGGTATTCCCAAGACAATAGTTTGTGATCAAGGCCCCGAATTTGCAGGAATTCTTTTCAAAGAATTGTGTAACCAATATGGAATAACTTTACATGTAACATCCTTTCAGCAATCAAGTAGCAATGCCCCAGTAGAAAGACTACATTCATCTTTGACGGAAATTTATAGAATAATTTTCGAAAAGAAAAAAGCATTAAAACTTGACCTAGACCACGATTGTATATTAACAGAAACATTTATAACATACAACAACGCCATACACTCTACTACAAAATTTACCCCATATGAAGTCTTTACTGGACGAACCCATATTTTCGAACAGAACTACAAGGCAGTTAGTCAACAAGATTACTTAAGGGAACTGGAGAACTATAAAGACAATCTATATACAGAGGTAAAGGAAGAATTCGAAAAACAAAAGCTAGGCAAAATCCAAAAACTAAATGAGAACAGAACAGTACCAATACCGGTACAGGAGGGAGATACTGTTTTTAGAAAAGAGAATAGAAGAAATAAGCTAACGCCCAGATTTACCCAACACAAAGTAGTTAGTGATAACGGGGTGACCTTCACAACGAACAAAAGGCAGAAAATACATAAATCAAAAATTAGAAAAAGAATCAGACGAAACAGTGAATAAAATATATAATATCATTTCAGGTTATACGTGATAGCAGCTCAACTGCTTCATGTTCAACATGTCTAACCATTTTTATAAAGAACAAAAAATTTGAAAAATATATTAACAACTTTAAAAATAGTATTTCTAAGGAATTAGTACTAGAAGATAAGCGAATTAGAATCTTACAAATATTGAATATAATAAATAATAACATAGATTTGCTCCAAAACCACATATATGATTAGCTGAAAGCATATTATTGGCCAAATTCAAAATTTTATAGAAGAATTAAGAGATATTGCACAGATTTTAAGCTTCAAAATTTTTCCATTAATTCAGAAGAGCATATCTACAGACTACTCAATATAGAGATAGAATTTAAACAAACAAAAATAATATTTCATATAAAGATACCGATTTTTGATAAATACAAATAAATACCCAAATACATATTGTACGATGATATATTCAATTTTATGTTAAGTTTTCAAGAGAAATGTTCAAAAGCACACGGCACATACATCTGCGACCCCGGAACGGTGGAAAACAACATGGACAACAAGGAATGCGTGAAAACAAATACTACAAGGAATGAATCCTATTTGCGAGGCCAAAACCAGCAACACGGACGAGACGGTAGTAGAACCCTGTTCCCTCGGTCGACTATGTTCCGTCCATTCCTTCCATATGGCCGTCACTTCATTCAAGGGGGGGAGGAGTTACCACAGCAACAGTACCTACGTCTACTTCCCCACCCCCAAACAAATCAACGGAGAGATTCCTCGAAACAACCAACGGAGAACACAGCAGAGAGTTCTCGAAACAACCCAATGAGGAACCAACGCAGATTCATCGAAACAGCCCAACGAGGAATCAACGGAGAACACAGCAGATTCCCCGAAACAGCCCAACTAGGAATCAACGGAGAACACAGCAGAGATTCCTCGAAACAGCCCAACGAGGAACATACGGAGAACGAAGCGGAGATTCCTTGAAACGACCCAGCAAGACCTTCCTGGAATCTGCTCAGCCAGCAGATTGACAACTATATAAGGCACGATTTCATTCGTGAAGAGTCAGTCTAAGTGTAATGTCGAATGGACAACAAGTAAATAAATAGTGAATTATAACCAGTTAATCAGTGATCAGTTTGTTTAATTTAAAAACCCACATCCCAACCAGGAGCAGGAGCAGGTTATTCGCGCGACTCTACCGAAACAAGCAACTCATCAAAGTCTTTTCGAAGTACACTGCCGATTTCTCCGAAGTCAAGTTCTTCTAGCGCGTCATGCACAACTTTGAACGATTGGTGCGTTTGCTCAATTAGTTTTAGGCGCACCACAAGATCACCGTCGGTAAATGCTTGTAAATTGTCAAAAGATAATTTTATATTAAAAAACTTGACAATGAATTTAGGCGAAATTTGCGAGATAGAACAAAGTGCGGCCGGCTTAAGCGAGAAATTACGAATAAGAAAGAAAGAATAATGCAGAAGGCAATAAGAATACAATGCATTAGAACTAGATCGGAACTTAATTAAGCTAAGCTAGATAAGCTTTTAGATTGGGCGCCAAATTCAAATGCGCCGCATAACCAAACACTATTATTATTTTTAATTAAAATTTTTTTTTCTTTCCAAATACTTTTTTTCTTTTTTTTATTTAAATTTTCTTTTCTTAGTAATTTCCTAATTTTCTATTTATTATTGAAATTGCTGGATCTTGACTTACATTATGAAGATCAACATGCCGTTGCCGGTTGAGTGGTATTTTTCCTTTTTGCTGTCCGCTACTCTGGTACCTGGCTGCAACACTTCCGCGACGGTGTCTGCGATCGGATCTTGACAGACGTTGATACTTCTTTCGGGTTCTGTCACTGGGCTCCCTGGTATTCCTTCTTCGCTTTGTCTTCCTTCTTTCTTGTGTGTCGTCTGACACTCCGGTGCGGCTTCTTGAGGCGCTAGTTCGGATTCTGTGTCATCTTTGTGTCTTCTCCTTGTGCGGCTACGCCAGTCGCTTGATGGGAGGTTTTTCTTGGCTCTTGTTTTTTATACTAACTTCTATGGTTAGATTTTTATTTTTCTCTAGCTCTGTGCGGCTACTTGAGGCGCTGGCTAAGAGAAATAATATTTTTGTTTATTGTGCCACTAACACTCTGGTGGTTAGATTTTTTTTGTTTATGTTCACGAACACTTGCTATGATTTCTTAACACAACTAGCTCTGTGCGGCTGCTTGAGGCGCTGGCTAGTGACACACGCGGATTTTAACCGAAGGATTTTTTTGCCGAAGGATACGCGAAGGCGCCCCACGTTGGGCGCCAATTAAACGAGACTTTTATTTCGTTTGTTAAAAAAAAAATAATTTTATTGTTGACAAAAGCAGTGTTGCCTTAAGACTAACTTATTTTACCTAACAAATCCCTACTTATACCAGACTTGCTGGCAGAAGCATTGGCTGTGCCGTCGGCTTTTGATGTTGTAACTTCCTGAGTCGGTGAGAACGCTGATCGTTGTAAGTTGCTGAATTCTTCCAAGAAGTGTTTTCGGCGGAAAGTGCAGGTGCAGCGCGTGGCTTATGGCGGATGTTGGCCAGACGCTAATTCAGCAGGTTACTCCACACTTACGAGTGCACGTGTAGGGCGCTGCTTGAGAACGAAGTAATTTGTGGTGTTAACTTATACCAACAGTCTCCTGAACGTTACCTTTTCGCCATATGTGCTTAATGCTGGTTCCGGTAACACAGAAGTAGCACATGTTGTTAAAAAAAAATTAACTTTCGATAAAACAATTATCATTATTATTTATTGTGAATTCTATTTCTGCAAAACGATTTGCTAAGAAAAAATATACATTATAATTAAAAAAATGCTAAAAATTCAAGAGTAAGAAGAAATTAGGTGAGTCCAGCTTTGCGGAAATTACTGAACTAATGAAATGTTCCTGGAAAATTATAAACAAAATAATAAAAATATTTGGCAGAGCAATTCTGATGTATTAGGCTTGAAGGCCACAAGCCATATTTATTTTTTACAGTTATAAGTGCTATTTATGCATGTACTTGTATTCAGTAAACTATTTATTTATGTACCCACACTCGCTGTAATTTTTTGTATTCTTCTCTTCTTTTCCGTATGGGATCGCATTATCTCTGCACATACCCTGTACCTTACAAGGTACAAGGGTATATTAAGTTTGTCAAATGTATGTAACATAGAGAAGGAGACGTCGGAGACCCCCCAAAGTTGCCTAAAGTATGATCAGGGTGACTAGACAAATCCATCTAGTCATGTCCGTCTGTCTGTCTGTCCGTCTGTATGAACACCTCGTTCTCAGAGATGGTAACGGCTAGAAAGTTCCGGTTTATTGCTAAGAATTATCTGTTACGCAGATTAGATCAAGTTTATTAAATTTTTTCGATATCCGATATAGGTTCGGAATAAAAAACAAAAAACCACAACTACCTCAAAAAAAGTTTATAGGTCATAACTTTTTTGTTTACTATCATATTACTACAAAAACTGGCACTTATAATTTCCTTAAAATTTTCAATAAGAGTGGGGAGATTCTGTCTGATCGGAATACTATATCATATACCTCCCATAGGACCGATCGAAAATGCAAAAATCGTTTTAACATCAAAATTTCTTTGTTTTTAAAGATATTTTATTCAATTGAGGTATAAGGTGCAGCTTCCATAGGGCTAATCGTTCAAAAAATCCGATTTCTGTGCTTTTTTGTCAGAAAACGGGTTATTTATGAACCAATTCCAACCAAATAAAACACAAGACACTTTTTTGTAAACGTTTTTAATAATACCAAATTTTATTGAAATCGGATGACTATATCATATAGGTCCCATACATCTGTTTCACCAAAAAAAAAGATTTAAAATGGTTTATTCACACATTTTAGAGATATTTTTAGTGAATTTGGTAATTTGAAAGATTAATTAATATTAAAGCGCATAAATAATTTGAAGCTAAACTATATGGAATAGCTCCTTAGGAAAATACTGATTTAAACCCCTATAGGTACAGGGTATCCCAAACTCGGCTGCGCCCGAGTGTAACGTTCCGAATTTTTTTAGATTATGACAGTCGTTCAGAACGGTGCTTAAAATTTTTATTTTTTAATTAATAATTTGACTATTTTCAAATAAATTTAATTAATAATGGGTAACAGATAAATGTTAACTAATTTTGAAAAATTTAAATTTTAATTTAAGCCAAATTAGATTTCTAAAAAATCCAAAAATTTTAAAAAGTGTCAAAAGGCCTTAATTATCTGAGCGAGAGAAGCGACATATCGAATTCTTCCCTATCTGGCTAACAATTAGTTGGATTTTAAGAAAATTAATTGTCCATAATAACGATTCGGCAAAATTTAAAAATTTTTCAATATATAATAAGACAAAAAATGACAAAGCGCCGGCCTGTTCACCTGACCTCAATCCAAAAGAAAATAATTGGGGGATCATGGCTCGCAATGTTTTCAAAAACAATATGCAAATTATCATAAGTATTATAAGATTGATGTTGATAAATTAAGAGCCAATGTACAAAGTATTTGCTTTTTCTATATAAATAAATTTTCAATAAAGTAATGTATTTCTTATTTTTGACAAGGTCTCCTAACCTAATGAATAGATTTCAAGTGCATAAAAAGGCAAAGTGCAGAGATAAAGCTACCTTATACGAAATAGAAGAAATAAAGCAATCCCGTACAAATAGGAGAAAATACAAAGAAATACAGCGAATGTCAGTTCATAAATTAATAGCTGTAAAAATGGTTCATGTCTTAGATAAAAGCGTTCAAGCTTTAAAGCTGCAAGTTGTCCTAACCTATTAAAACGCACTTTAGGTATATATTTTTCTTCAATAAATTATTTTCATATTATGAAAAAAGAGATGTTTTTTTTTTTTGCTTTTTATAAGACACAACTCGAGACAAAAATATTTGATAAAAATGATTGAATTACCCTTGTGCAGGGCATTTTAAAGTCGACCATATTTTTGAGAATGATAAGAACTGGCCTGCTCACGCATCACCACAGCTTTTTCCAATAAAGGGTTGATTCAAGCTTTCACAAATCAGCTGACCGACTCGACCGTGCGACCTGCGCACAGGGTAAAACTTCGCGAGGTCGCCACCACCACTAACAAAGCGTTTCATCCCCGAAATTTCAAAACAACAACATTTCGACCGACTGATAGCACTACAGAGTGGTTGGTAGTGGTGGTGCCGTGGCTATTGTTCGTTCGTTCATTCAGCCCTTGATGAACAGTAATTGTTCTGTAACGTAACAGAAAAGTGTGCCTAGGAGCTGC
Source organism: Scaptodrosophila latifasciaeformis (assembly GCA_037075145.1). Lineage (NCBI taxonomy): Eukaryota > Metazoa > Arthropoda > Insecta > Diptera > Drosophilidae > Scaptodrosophila > Scaptodrosophila latifasciaeformis. Next base: position 11,408 of record JBAMCM010000154.1, read on the forward strand.
CGCAGCTGCTCTGCGCACACCAAAAAATCAAAAAAATAATACACAAAAAAATAAATAAATAAATAAATTTAAAAAAAAAAATCAAATAAAAAATATTTAATAATACTAAATTAAGCTATTGGAAAAATGTGCGTGCTTCTGCATTGTGCCATTCCAGGCACCAGACACACGTAGTTGATGGAAAGTGCGGAAACCATGTGGCGGTTTTTTTTTTTAGTTCCTACTGCAACGCAATAATAAAGCAAATAAGCACAAAATCGGTAATCTAAAAACAAAAAGCTAGAAAAAAAACAAAGACAACAACATTACATTTACAAAAAGCAAAACCAGATGGCCAGACAAAAATTCATATGCTGAATAATCAAAACAATAGAGGACCCAATTCGAGTATACGAAAATATTATATTTGTTTACATTTCTCTGAAAATACTGAACAAGTATGTCTGTGTACGTGTTCGCGAATTTGTGTGGAAAATGTAAACTGTTTGGGGTGGGATAAGGGGTAAAAATTGTTCAGAAGAGGCCAATTAAGATGAGCGAATGGAGGGCAAAAGAGTTGGAAACGCTTTATTCGATTTTGTAGTCTTCTATTTGGCTGTCTATTTTTGTGGCATTTACCTATACCGGCTGCTCAAATCATTCCACCATTATATCCGTAGATTCCATACGAAACCAAAAAAGTCTTAATTATTATGTAAAAGAAGAGAATTGTGCTTGTCCAATGTGTTTTTGCTTTTTCAATTGGCACCGACTGGGCGTATCCATCCCATTCACCTGCTGGGGGACTGCATGATAGGACCCTCCAAGTTCGAGGCTGCTAAGCCAGGGGGCTTGCAGTTTTCTAGTCAGCCTGTCACAACTGAGAGCCTCAATTCCTATATACTATGAATTGAATAAACGTTTTACGAAAAGAACCAAACGGGTTGTATGGCAAAATCTCTAAGATGAATTGTGAATAAAGAGCATTATTGTGGCCTGTCTGTTGGTTGTGGCTGTGTACATAAAAATTCGTCATTCAACTTGTGCCGTTTTTGTTGTTCACATCCATTCAGCTTTAGTGCTTAATTTGTAGTAGGCAAGAGGTTATAAACTCTTTTAATATGAGAGGCGGCCTAGGAATATTCCGATTAACAGACCTGATGCTATTTGTCTACATGCCGTTCGCAGAATGGGTACATTAACCCACTAGTTTTCAAGGCCTTCAATAAATGGCAGAATTTAAAAAATTTTATATTGCATACAATCGTTCTTGGTAATAGTTTAGAAACTTTATAAGTGATTTTTGGGAAAACTTTGAAAATCAAAAACATTATTAGATATAAGGGAAAAAATCGAGGTGCCGGGAATGGTTCTTTCAAAAAAAAATTATAAATATATTAACCTCCTATATTATTTAAGACTTCATTTACTATATTAATTTGAATGTTGACTAGAAAAGCTCTATAAGCTCACGATTATTTTGACTAGCTACTCCGTAAATTGTATGTTTTGTTTGTCAGTTTTGTTTATTTGTAGAATCCTTTGGCATTCGGTATAGCAGCCTAAGGCATTTTCTTAATTTAATCCCGAGATGGCGATACATAGGCCTATATGAATTAATACTCTGCTTTTCTTATAAGGCAAACGTTTCATTTTAGCAAAACCAATTTTGAGTTATTTCGTCGCTAGGGCAACACAACAATTCTGTTACACATTAGACCATAAATTACAAAGCCTATATTAAGTTTCTACCCATACAAATCTTAGACGAGTTGTTATTGATCGCGTTTGTACAGATAGACTTTGTTTTATGTCATCGCAGGTTTTCCAAATTCACGTAAGAGATTATCGAACAGGTTGATATTACAAATATTTCAAGTTAATTATATTTTTTCGATAATAGATTTAGTTTATGAGCTAATAATATTTCTCGAATTAGGGAACGTTTTTATCACGCAATTATAGCCGATACGTTAATTAGTAAGCTATGTATATATAACTATTATACTTTGTTTCCTTTTTTACCCTACATTTTATTGTCTTATTAGGCTTATTGATAATATAAACAAAGCAATATTCAAAATTGATTTTTATGTTCTTCCATTAAAGTATATATTGGGGTATTAGCTATTGCATTCAATAGCTCCATTAGTGCTTATGGTCATCTAGGATTGGTTGCTTGAAGCATCTTTGGCACAAAGAAATAACTCAATTTTATCTAAGAAAACATGAAGATATCAGTGAAAAAATGAAATTATTATAACGATTATTCATTCCTTGATCCTTATATACCAATATTTAAAAAAAAAACCTTTTTTTAAATAAAATATATTTATAAAAAATGTCGATTCCTTTTTCAGTAATGCAAAAACAGCGTTATGGCACTGCAAGGCTGGCGCTTTTACGGTGTCTCGGCAACAATTATCATTTACATAGGCGGTGTATTATTTCTGTCCATGAACAATATACCAGGCTCCCATCCGAAACGGGTACGGATCGAACGATATGCAGAGGTAACTATCTGAGCTTTGTATCTAAGAACTACATATTTTTACCATTTTCTTTTATTAGTTTTCCAGTTTTCATAGTCCCCGTTTTCCGATGCCAAGCCGCAAGATGACTATACGATGGTGTCGTGAGCTAAAATATTTAAACCGCGAGCTTCCAAATTACACAGACTATAAGGCGGGCGATTTCTATAGTATGTATGGAAAATGTTGACTGACTGCTTTAATATAGCGTCCTTTGTATTCTTTAGAGCTAGTGCTTGAACTGTCGGATACCCTCAAAAAGATACTAGAAATACCAGATATAACCGATTTTATTAAAATATTTGTATTTATTTTTTACGATATCTGATTTACTATGGCTATAATAGCAGAAGAAACTTTTGAATCATTATTTCCTTTATAACAATATAGAAGGTTACTACATAGAATGGATCGGTCTAAAAGAAAATTGGTCTGTCATGCCTTTTTTTACCCAAAATATTGTAATATAATTCTTGCATGATCAAGCTTCAATAGCACAGATCTCAAACCTTAAAATATTCAAGCTTTTTTCAAAAGTACTTTTAATTTTAGCCGCCTTACCTAGCGATATGAGCGCACAACTAATGGCATTGCCGATGCTAACGGCTCTGGCCAGTTTTCCCGGAAGTGGCAACACCTGGCTACGCTATCTGCTGCAACAATCGACGGGAATTCTTACCGGAAGCATCTATAAAGACTACGGGCTGCTGAAAACTGGTTTTCCAGCCGAGAATGTTTGCAATAGTTCAGTATTATTAGTGAAAACGCACGAGTGGGGCCCCAAGGCTTGGGCCCCTTTCTCCAGAGCCATATTATTAGTTCGGGATCCTGAGAAAGCCATTATAGCGGAGTTCAATCGGCAGAGCGGAGGTCATATAGGTTTCGCTTCCCCAGATCGCTATAAGCGCACTAAGGGCAAATGTAAGTCTTAGGTCACTGGCTTTGGCCCCTCCAATTCAGTTTTAATTGAATTTTGATTTTATAGATTGGCAACAGTTTGTCAGCAATAAGCTCAAAGGCTGGGAACTTATGAATCTCAGCTGGGCACGCAATTTCACTGGCAGTATAAAGGTTGTGTTCTACGATGATTTGGTGCACGACACGGAACGGGAACTTCGCCACATACTCGAGTTCCTGGAATTTCCTGTGAACGAGCAGTTGATGCGTTGCGCCATAATGCGCAAGGAAGGAATTTTCAGGCGCAAGAAACGCTTGCTCTCATTTGATCCCTACACACCGACTATGCGGGCCAAACTCAACGCAAGACGCCGCCTAGTCTACGGCCTGCTGGGTAGGCAGGAGCCGGCTTAGAAAGACAATGACGAGAACATGAAATTTATCTGCAACGAACAAATTAAAATAGCAAAAGAAACATCAAAATGAGTACCACCAACACACCAAACTCTTTTCCAAAGCTCCTGACCTAAAAACCCAAAAACCAAAAAGCTCCGAAATAAGCACAAAACCAACCACCACTCCAACTCTCCCTTTTTTCTACACTAGGCCTGTAGAGCACACTACGGTATTTATTTATGCCATATGTATATAAAATAGTACCATAGATCTCATTGAAATCAATGGAAATAAACGAACCGATATATACATAAATATACACAAATGAACTAGCATAGGTTTTAGTAATAAGAATTTTTAATTATTGTTACCAACTTTATTGTACATGTAAGGCAAGCACAGCTATTTTGAGCCCGCGCATCTCCTCTAAAATCGTTCTTCCCGGCACTTGTACTTGAAGTTTTCCTTCTTAAGCTCTGTACAAGAAGACTGTAAGAAACTGGTTTTAGTTCAATAAAGTGTTCCTTCAGGTCCTCCCCGTATATCAAGGGTTTTGATTTGTGGTGGGATTTGGCTTAGTTCGACCGATGTAAATACCGCTCACGATTTACATAAACTGGCTTTCTTAATAGTAGCAAACACTTTAATTTTGTGTTGAACTGCTTTCATTTTAAGGCACAAGCGGTAGGCAAAGCTCATGTTTAGACGACGTTATATACCATTTAATGCTGCCTTAAATGGGAACTGTATGACTAGAGCAACCGCTCGTTTGTTAGTCTGTCTGTTCGGATAATCAACAATCAATTTTTTCTTTCTGCTTTCTACAATGTTATATGAACTCCAAATAAAAGCCAATGCAACTAAGAGAGTCTTTTCCATATAAAGCAAAGGTATCTTACACATTCTAGTCAGGTGTTTGAGCTCTAAATGTGATTGGAGGTTCTCTAAGCCCAATGAAGACGCCAACAGCTATCGCCTAGCTGAGACTTCTTAGATTGATGTCATATCCCATATCATATCCCAATAAATGAGCGAATCCCATAAGGAAGCAAGATCATCCGTTTCGATAAAAACCTATCTATGCTTCTCAAAATGAATAACGATATCATTTACAAAGAGTTCACTGCCTAAAAAATCGGAGGCTTTAAGAAGAATCATTTCATAACAGCTCGAAGAATGCAATGTCTTTTATTATGTATTCATACTTTTTTGCTGAGAACTCGCAGCATTACGCTACCCTTGTCTCTGGGCAGCAACAAAATGCATGTGCAGCGCCCTCTACATTTGAGATTACTTTTGAACTCAGCACCCTCTATCGATGGATTAGTTTGACAAGCTAACCAGCTTTCTTTCCTTAGCAAGGCTCATTTTTAAGCTGACTCGAAGCTTAAAGCTATCGAGCACAAGCTGTTATCTCAAGACATTTCAAAAGTGAAAAGAAAATTGTTTGCTTTTACCAGTTTTGTAAATATAATATGAATTGCATATATAATTAAATTTCTTCCAGCTTAGAGCAAAATGTATACTTTAACTATTGTAAATAAATAAATACTTAAAAACTTCAAAATTATTTTTTAATTCTACAATTTTTCCTTTAACTCTTTCGCGATCAATCTAGTACATAAGATCGCTAAGGCTAAAGATTTATTGCTCTTTCTTTTAGGTGTTTTTGAATACTTATGTATTTTAAAATGGCTATTCAGAGGTATTTGGTATTCGCCAAATAACTAAAAAAATAATCAGATAATAATATAATTTTATAGAACTGCGGATAAAATATATATTTTCTTATCAATACAATTTCAGTATTATAAAGTGGATAAACTTAAAATATTGCTGTTTATATAAACGTTTGAAAAAACGGCTTTACTTAATTATGTTTTATCAATACAAAAAATAAATTATTTTTAATTTGAACATGGTCTTAATGGTTCTTGAAATAACATTTCTAGAACTAAGTGATAATGATAGCCGTTGTGAACTCGAATGCTAAGTTGAATAAAAGCTCTTGTATAAAAAAGCTGGTAGCTGCGAAAAGCTCGACACAAATCCAAATAGATGGCGCCAATATGTTAACGAAAATTCAAATATCAAAATTCTTTATTCTCAAAAGTTTTCGCAAAAGAATTGCATTAGGAATACGTTTTTAGAAATCAGTAGATTCCAGTGTCGAGACTTTCTTTTTAATCCACTGAATTAGGTGTATACACACTTGTGTTCGTCTCTTTTGTTAAAATATTTTTATTTTTTTTATTTTAAAAATTGTTATATCTTTCGTGTCTTTTGTTGTTGTTATCTAACTTTTATTGCCGTTATTGTTAAAGTTTTAGTCAAAAGCAAAAATTGTGTCATATCCTTGCCAGGACGACGCTAACAGCAGCAAGTGCTCGCTCCGACGAGGACAATCAAAAAGAGTCCAGCAGTGCTAACAGAAAAAACGCATGCGCCAATTTCCACCACTAAACGTTCTATTGGTTTCGTCAAATCAATACACACACAGAGAGACTTAAACGAATTCGCTCTACCTAACAATGCCGAATTCCAGCTGAACGAAGGCGCCGACGGTAACGCTCTGTCCGCAGTCGCTGTGGACGCCGCGAAAGCGTCGACCAATCAGAAACCAGCAAGATCTTATATAAAAGAAAACGCTGCCATTTTGTAGGGGTGGTTGCGCCATCGTTTTTTGGACACGCCCTCTCTGATAAATAATGAACACTTGTCCTACCCATTCAAAATAAACTCTGAAGTTAGCGAAACTCATCATAGAATTCTTTATCACAACAGCACGCACGCTTGTCTAGTTGTGAAATCTATAGCGGCAGCGATTTTAGTTTCCGACAACAGTTTGAAAGCGACACTGGTATACAACAACAAAAACAACAACAACAACAACAATACAACATCAACAACAAAACAATATAAACAAAAGTTTACAACTTCGGAGCCACACACACACTTTCTACCACACTCACACACACACGTACACACAGATACAGTGCAGAGCGCGGCTTACGTGGAACTTAAAGTACGGCTTGATATCGCGACGGCAACGGTTCTGATTTTCAAGGTTCAGGCAAAGTGAAACGGAACAGCATAGTAAAAAATTACTGTGACGGTAACAAAAAAAAAAAAAACAAAATTAATAAATAAATAAAAAATATATATATTAATAAATAAAGAAGCAATCGCGTCGGCGTCCAAAACTCCAAATGTTCAAATTCCGTCGGTTCTTTCAGTCATATTTTCATTTCCAATTACGTTAAATTATATTCAATTTTAGGGAACTAGAGTGTGCGTGTGTATGTATGTGTGCCTGCCCGAATGTACGTATGTGTGTGTGTGTGCTTTCAGCCTACCTAGTTTATTATTAATTTGTCGTAGCATTTGTAGTCTTATTATTTTATTTTTTTTCATTTTGTTTTCTATTCTTATCGCATTTCCCCATATCCCCCAATTCTGTAGTAAACAGGATTAAACATTCAAAAACAAATAAAATGCTAAGTTCATAACAAAATGTCCGCTGCAAGGACGGACGGCGACCAGGTGCCACGCAGATATCTCAAAATAACCGACGCGCACTTTACGCAAATCGTTAATCTTTCAGACAGCGACGGATAAACGCTTTCACCAAACTCTTTCAAGCTTGTAATGAATTTTTTTGTGTTTTTTTTCCCAGTTCTGTGACGCGTACCCCACTCAAAAGTGAAATATTCAAATTCTAACAGCAATGCAAAGGAAATAAAAATTGAATTAAAAGATAAATAATTTTCAAATTTCATACCTAAGAAAAAAGAAAATTAATTTTCACAAAAGAAAGTCTCAAAAAAAAAAAAAATCGATACATCAACAATATATATATAAACCTTTAATCAAAATATTTAAGAGAGCGTTAGTGGGATATATAACTGAACGTGTTATATATCTTGCCGCCGCTCGGCCCCTCCCCCTATTTGGTGTGTTTTCCAAGTTGTCAAAGTAAGTGCTTCAAAATTTACTCGCCGACGACATTCGACGCCTCTAGGGCGTTCAAGCTGGAGGAGGATTTTGTCGGCGGATGCATGACAATGTCGATGTACTCGACAACGGATAAAATGAAAATGTCTGCGCCAAGTTGTTTTCCAGGACGCTACAGTCCATCCTATCGAAGTTCTGAGCAAATGCGTCGCTGTATGCCAAATCCATCAGTAAGTAAAAAACAATTTTCTTATTCATTCATTCCTTTAGATTGTTTTCAAAAATAGCAATTTGGATTCCACCGAGCTCAACACAAGCTTTGTCTGAAATTTCAGAGAGAGTTCAAATTTTTTTTGATTTGATTTATCATCATAAAAATAATTGTATAAATAAATAGAGCTTAGAACCAAATTAATTTAGTCAAAAAAAAGAAGGACAATGCTCCCGCACACACCTTGGAATGCACCTCATTGATTGAATCCACCGAGGTCTATTATAAATACAAAGGAAAATTTCATATTTAGAGGTCATAGAATTAGAATTTGAAGTTTCTTTTTCTATATTGTCTTTGGTCTCTTGGTTTTTTGGGCATATTTTGCTTGAAAGATATTCCAGACGCATTTCCACTTTTTATTTATTTTTTCGAATGGGGAATAATGTCTTCTATTTGTTTAATGTATATATTATTTATTTCAAGATTTTTACAATCTTACAGAGATAAATGAAATGTTTATTCTAGTTTTTACGATCTCCAACTTCTCAATGACAAGTTTAAAATTGGTTGTTCTAGTTCTTAAGGTCTCCAGATTCCCACGTGAAGCTTTCTCTAGTTCTGCTGATAGTAACATTGGTAATTTTAGAGGCTCTTCGAGGTTTTGTTGTCTGTGTTATATATATCCTCAATATAACCTTATATCATATCAGAAAAGTCTTTCAGCTATAACAACGTGTGTTGAACGTAAGTCCCGATGATTTTTAACTAAATGCTTTTAACCATAACTCTATTTATTTTCGATTCCATATAACACTTTTAAAAAGTAAAAATGTTTCTTAAAAAATAAAAAAAAGGTAAAAGTTTAATAAAAAGTTCGACGTCCGTTGGGATTCGAACTTGGACATTGTATCTCTCAACTCATTTAAGCTGTACATACATATTTAAGGACTTGCTGCTCTCACTTTTAATTTTGCAGATAAAACTTAAAATTGTAGAAAATTTGCCAAAACCAACAAAGACATTTGCGGTTACTTGACAATTTCAAGTTTTTGACCAGTCCCGGGTCGGTTGGCAAATTGAGTACAAAAATTTTCTTAAATCGAAAGGTTAGTAAATATAAATGTGAGCTCAGATTTTATATAATCATTTTGGATTTCACTTTTCTGTAGAGGCCCTATTAGATATTGAGTTTATTCCTATCAAGTAATATGGCATCTCTCATACTCGTCTTACTTCTTCCTCGAAATATTCTTTATTGACAAATCCTTTAAAATCTAATAAAATTGGTACGCTTGCATCGACTTGGAAGACTAAAAGAAATCAGCCATTTTTTGATCTATCTGAAGTGGGGAAAATTGTGCTTCATTTGTCTCACAAATTTGGAAAATTTTATTGGAATGTATTAGGCTTTTATGCACAAGAGAAGCTACCCACGCACAGTGGTTCCCTCCATAGGCCAAAAATAAAAAAATCAAAGTCCAAATTTTGACTTTAAATGTATCATTACTTTCTCATAATTGGTCTAGCTATTCAAATTTATTCATGTTTTTGTTTTGCTCTAACTGTCCGCTTCAAGAATAGCATCGAAAGAGACACCATGATATCAATCGATTATTGCAGCGTGAGCAACTTGCAAGTAAAGCTGTCCGTAAACTCAATAAAAAACCTTATAAATCGACATTACTCTCCAATGGAAGGCATTCGTATAATAAATAATGGTATTTAGTATATTTTTAAAACGAAAATTATATGTACGACGTTCTGTGTTTTTCGTAAATTAGTGTTGTGTTCAGTATATAGTTGCAGATGTTCTGTGTTTATGTTTGCTATCTTTCGTTGGAGTTTTCGTTATGTCCATTTCCACTTAACTTAATAATTCTTTTAAATTCTTTTTTTAAACCTTATCTTTGGGGTGCCGAAGATTACAGACTCTTTTCGCAGTTGTTTCTGCCGTAAATCACATGAACGGGGTTGGTCAGTTAATAGGGCCGATTTCGATTTGTATGACAGCTATATGATATATGTAGTAGTCCGATTGTAATAAAATTTAGCACAAACGCGTATATTTATTCAAAAAACGTGTTGCCGAGTTTCGAAGAGATCAGTCAATAAATGTGCGAGTTATTCCCTAAACCGATTTAGGTTCGTATGGCAGCCATATGATATAGTAGTCCGATCCTTACGAAATTTGGTATGTATATTAACTGCTATATGCATGTTAAATTTGAATAGAATCGGATAATAATTGTGGGAGTTATTCGCTAAACCGATTTAGGTTCGTATGACAGCTATATTATATAGTGGTCCGATCCGTCTGATTTTTATACATTATCCTACTATAAATTAATAAAATTTTTGTGCAAAGTTTCAAGCCTCTACCTTAACTATAAGCATTTATGGCCGCCCTTCCCATACAACTGGAACCAGTGTGCCACGGCACATACTTAACGCACTACATTCCACTGGAAGAGATTGATAAAAATGTAAAATCTAAAGCACTAATTGAGACAGTGAAAACGATTAAGCAGAAATCAGACAAAAAACAGAAGATGGAATGATATACTTGTTTTGTTGCCTCACAGACATATGTACATATTTAGCAGTGCGCAATGCGCGTAAAAAGATGGAAAAACGCCACAACAACAAACACTCAGTAATGTATGGAATGTGTGATACGCAGATAGACCAGCTTTCAGATCGAATTGTTTAAAAAGACAACTCATGTCTTGTTCGAATATTTAGAAATTCCAGCGGAGAGTCAAATAATAACAAAGCGTATAATAATAACAAAGCGATTTCTTAGCCATTAAAATAACAGATTAACATAGTCATCTGAACGAAGTGAAAAATAATGATTAAATCGATTCGTATGATCATGTTCCATATGTATAAAATCTAAAACTAGTAAGGACGGGACATGGGCTTTTTATCATTATTGTCAACAATTTTGGATACTGCGACAATTCAACAGCAAATTTATATTTTTGAGCCCGAAATCAATTTTAATTTAGGCCATAACCGGAATCGTTCAGAGCTCGTAATTGTTGGCAGAATCCAACGGATTGCAAATGCAGAAAAGTTAGCTTGTAACATAAAGAAACTGTAGAGTATTTTACAGCCGAGTGCTTTCGTGTTGCACTTTTCCGCCTGCTATTCATAAAAATTGCAAATCTTCTGATTATTACACTGTTTTCAAAGAAAAAAGAGTATATTCATTTTGCTCTGATGTTTGTAACCCACAAAAGTTACCTATAGAACACGTAGAATCACTCCAGGAGTCGATATAGTCATGTCCGTCTGTCCGTCTGTTTCTATACAAGCTAGTCTCTCAGTTTTAAAGCTATTTTGATGAAACTTGGTATTAATCCTTTTTTTTATCGAATTTTTTTGTCGAAACCGGATCGAACGACTTTTTCATATAGCTGTCATATGAACCTAGATCGGTTTACGAAATAACTTCCTCAAATATTGTCTTATCACTTCAATAATGTGCCAAATCTTATAAAAACCGGACTATTATATCATATAGCTGCCATACGAACCTACATCGGTTTTAGGAATAACTCCCACATTTATTGATTGATCACTTTTAAGCTCGGCACACACGTTTCTTACATAAATATACGCGTTTGCGCTGAATTTTATTAAAATCGGACCACTATATCATATAGCTGTTATACCAACCAAAATTGGCCCTATATACTGACCAACCCCGTTCATGTGATATACGGCAGAAAAAACTTCGAAAAGACTTTGTAAGCTTCGGTACCCGAAGATAACGTTGGGAGTTTTGTTGCTAGTCTTTGATTAAAGCCAACGAATGAGAGTGCTTGTAATGGGAAACAACTAACAAGTTATAACCTTGAACTTAATAAATTTTTAAATAGCTATCGTATCTTTATAATTAGTGGGCTAATGTAAATAATAAGTTTCTGTTAAGAAATAGTAAATTGGTAACACCATGGAGAGGTTATGCAAAGCAGCTTATCATACAAAATCCAAGTACAAAACGATAAAGAAAAAATGTTCACAAGATATCATTACGTTAATTTTTATAATGTAAATACTCGCTAATATGGTATATATATATATATTTTTTTTATAAGCATTCCTTAAAAAATAGTCTGCGCGAAGAAGAGACCCCAAGACCCAATGTGATCTTGAATCTAGATCGCAAGCCGTCTAAAAATTCAACAAGTACTTAAGGAACAATGGGTCTAATAACGACTAAGCCGAACTGTAGTCCCGTTCGCATGCTACCTGAATAGGCTCGGAGCCAGCCCTTTGAATCAATAAAGCCCGCTATATCCTCTAAGAATCTGTCACCAAGGAACCGCTAGTGTTCCTATAAAGTGCAGAACTGAAGTTGAAGATATGCTGAATTGATTTCTTCCACATAATCACTGAAATCAAAGAACGGCATCCGCAATATGGTCAATGACATAGTGACTATTTATGACTTATATGAAATTTTTTATTTGTGCAGGATTTATATACCAAGGATATCAGATATCTCCCTCGTGATATGTCAGTAAAGTTAATATACCCATGACTATCTCTCTGCCTTCTATATTTAATCAAAAACAAGACACAATAGATTAATTATACTAATTTTAACTTTTATATTTTAAGGCCTCGAAAATACTTGATAGTGTGTCTATTTTCGGAATTAGCTCGAAATGCCTTAGTATTTCTAGTGAAACTCTGAATTAGGTTTAATTTCAAGCCTATTTAAATTTTAGCTAATATTACATATCTATTTATTATTTGTTTACCCAAAGTCTTGTATTTATTTATTCAATATGTTAATATTTTCTTTCTGTTTATTATTTCGTTCTTAGTTTTTCCATAAATTATTATTATACAACAAAGGCGGCAAGGAGTCAATAAAATTTGTACTAATAATTTAGTTTCACATAGTGAAGCTCAAGAAGAGGTAAAAAATAGAATGAAGGCTAAAAGAAGTATTGTAAACGTAGGGCTCGGGTGTGGACGGCTTCGGTACTCTCTATATCAGTGGGAGCCTCTTGAATTTGTTAAAAAAAAAAAAAAATCAGAAAATAAAATAGACTTGATCTGTGTGGCGGGTGCAATGACTTGGGAAAAGTGAATTGCGCTAGACACAAAGGCAGCTACCAATTCATTGGCCCACAACCTTCTCCGACAGGTGTAAACTGTTTGCCTTCCCTGCGCTCAACCCTAGATTCACTGCTGCCTCTTGAGCTCATTGTAATCTCGCACCGAACACTTGAAAAACACTTACTGTAAATAATAACGGCAAAAGAGATGCGCGTTTTTAAGGAGCTGCAGCTACATTTGCTTATCGGATTTATTTTCACCCTTATCAGATCCCTCACTCGCGTTAGTCCATCCCAGCCCAGCCCATCCAAGGCTAAGCGTGGCCAGCCCGTCTTAGAGAGCGTAACTCAATTCGTCTAACCCTGGGCCAAGGCATATTACCCTCGGTCCTGTCTTACTCTCTCTCTCTCTATATATATTTATATATATATATATATATATATATATATATATTCCCCTAGCTCGGACAGCACGCACTTTTCGGCTTTTGAATCAAACAGCAAAAAGCCCAAAGCAAAAAGCATGGATACGGATAGAATGCAATATGATCAAAGCAACGGATTTATAGGATTTATGTGCAACCCTTGACTGAGCGCATTAAGAGAATCTGGACGAGGATGTAAAGTGAACGTGGACAAAAGCATCGACTTGGGAAGGTAGACAAAGTAGACAAGAATTAAAGCAAAGTAATGTTAGAAATGAGAGAGGGTTGGTAGAGACCTGCCAAGTAAATCCACAATTTGGCTGGTTACCCAACAAAAAGAAGAAAAAAAAAAAGATATAAACACTTAACGCCTTCGTGTCCTCACTGTCTCACAATCGTACCACATCTTCTGATAAACAAAGAAAAAAAAGTTGAACAGAAAGTGAATCGGACTGACAATGCGAGCGTTCTGGGCGCAAGGGACGTGAATTGTTTGAATGAAGCACTAAATGGACAGCGGGGCAGTTAATTTGATTTAAATATTCATAACCTGCATTAAATGGCTGCGACAAATTTGCCAATTAAAACTGGTGGCAATCGCACAGATAAATAAAAATATGTCGGAAGGTAAACTCGTGCGATACACGATTTCGAAATACCCTGTAGTCTAAATATAACCAATAAAGTTCTCTTTAACAATTTCACGAACTGAAACGAATACAGCAGAGACGCGAAATATCGAATGCCTAAAATGTAACACCCCCTATTGGATTATTTATGCAATCGCATGTTTGGTTGTAACTCTGCTTTCAGGCTCTGAATTCTCGTCTTTCAAATTTCTCGTAACCATTTTTGACGTGGATAAGAGAAAATTGAGAATAGGTTTTTAAATGCCAAATTGTGCCGCTCTACTTCTTATAGTCTATAATTAGATATTAATCCCTTTACTTTTTTTAGATAGATAGAAGTAGAGGATATTTCATATACACTTTACACTGTACCTTGAATTACAGCATTATATTCTTAAAGGAAACTGATTCCATTTAATAAAAAAAGGTGGTGCAAGTATTAAACATTCTGAATAAAAAATATAAATCCAATCGGTTAATTTCCATGAAACTTAATTGTATTTATATGACAGCTTTATGGTATAGGGATAAGATTCGGTCATGTTTATACTCCGACAAATGTCTCATTGCGGTAGCCTTCGAACTTATTGACTTGACTTGTGTGCAAGGACTTAGTCCGACATGACTTAATCGATTTTTCTAGTGAAACTGAACAATCTAGAGGTGACTTTTGGATTGTCCAATATGTGACTATTTGCTTTGCGAACTTCAAAACAGAATAAACTTACTCTTTTTTCTTTGAAGATAATGAGATAAAAAATAAACTAATCTTTGCGGCTTCCACAATCTCAGAACTCTTTTCACTCGAAAGACAGATAGGCAAATATGTTAATATCGGTTAATATTACTTTGGATTTTATTTATGTTTTCTTTTTTGATCCAGCGAAAGTAAAGTTAAAGTTGCTAAGGAAGGGCTTCAAAGTTATGGAGCTAACTAACTGTTCTAACTATTGGGATATAAATGATGAGTCCATCAGTCCTACCCAAGAGGTAACAGTATATAAGTTATTTCTTGTAAAACCGAAGTTTTAGCATACAATTTTTTTTATGAAAATTTAAAGAGAATATAATCTTCGGTACCCCAGAAATAACCCTTCGCTCTGTACTCCCTTGCACTTCTACTGCATTAATCGATTATATTCAACATTGTGCGTATTTGTTTACACTCATCATAAATGATTGTCGGGCACACAAAATGTAAACAGAAAAAACTGAAATAGACAAACAGAGAGAGAGAGAAAAAAGGGAAAATATACTGGAACAGAATATACTATGAGAAAAATTGAACCACTTCAATTTTTTAATACCCTAACTTAGGTAAACTTTAACATTATTTAAAAAAATTGTAAATGTTCTGCAGCTTATATTAGTTTAAAATGGCTTCCATTTAATAGAACAAATCAATCCAGTAGACTAAGGTATTTTATGTATATTTAGAGGAAATTATATAGACATATCCGTCGGCATTTCCGAGCTTGTTGCTATCACTCAGTCTTTGTGCTTTGCTTACTTAGTTTTCCCAATTAGGTTTATGAATGGGGCTCAATAAAAAATAAAACACACACACATTTATTTGTAGTTTATCATAATCAAAGATAGAACAAGCTGTTTTTTAATTTTATCGTCACCAAGCTCGGTGGTCTTCAATTCGAAATATAATTTAAGTATACGCATTAAATTTAAGCTATTCCCCAATATAAATTGCATAGGACTTGTAGATAGTATTCTCCATTTATTGATTTCCGTATCTTAAAGTCGAAAGAAACACTAATTTTTATTTAATTTATGAATTTTGCACACTAATAAAAAATTCACTCAATTTAATTCAACTGCATCTGTCTTCATTGCCTGAAGAGAACCTGGTTACTACATTGCCATGCGCTGTGCTGGTCAAGACAAAAAAAAAAAACCAAACACATAAAATATGATTAAAAGAAAATCCAAAAAAAATAACAAAGCAAATAACAAATAAAAAAGGAACAGAGAAATAGTTACTAAAATGAACAAGGTTGATGTCTTTCTGTTGTCCTTTGGCTGCGGAAATTATTATTTGATGAATGACTGCGTGCATTAATTTATTAATTAGTTTCTTTTTATGTCAATTATATTCAAGGACACAATCCATTTTAATGGAATACTATGAGACACATATACATGCTTAGATTGATTCGCGAAGAGAATTACTAATTCACAAGAACCCAAGTCTGTTCTACTGCAAAATTTTAACCCCTAAATTAACAATGTCCTGCAACCGGGAAAGTAGTAAATTCAAATTAAGAAATTATTCTCTTATAAAAATGAATACCTGATTGTTTAGGATTAAGTCTTTATGATCCCAATTGTGGAGTGAAAAAATTAATTTTTTTACAGCTAAAAATGAATTTTGTGTAATTTCTACATTAAAAATAAAATTATATTGTGAATTTGTCTCTTCGTTACAAATTCGCATTAATTTCATTCTATGTATTGTTAAAATACATTAAAGATTTTTTTATGGATTCGAAGACTGCATGATCATTTGTATTTGAAACTTAGATTTTCTTCCTTATAACGTTGTAGTATTTTAATATGCTTCTTTAAGACTTTCAACAAAATTATTTCAATAACCTGTGCCTGAAGTGAAGGGCTATACCAGAAAGCTGTTTGTGTATGTAACACCCAGAAGTAGGCCCCAAAGTTACCCACAAAATGATCAGGGTGACTAGAGAAATCGATATTGTCATATCCGTTTGTTTTTCTGTATAAACGCCTGGATCTTAGAGACTATAAGAGCTAGGACAACAAAACTGGGACTAAGACTCCTTATGGTTGTACGCTGGGCACGTCGTTTTTTTTCCAAAGCATCATTTTTTCGAAGCCTTGTATTTTTTACATGTTAAAGATACTACGATTAGTTGCTTCCAAAATGTTTTTCAAAATCAATACATTTTTGGTATCAAAAGTTATTTATATGAGATATACGAAAATCGAAATTCCACAGCCAAGGTTTCAATTCCTTGCTCAAGTGGCAAACGGGTCATTAAGCAGTCCGATAGATGGTGTGCTTGCCTTATTGTGAACAATGCGTTGTCGATTTCAAAGGAGTATTAGCACAAAAGGCTTAATGTGAACATAATCGTTACCATCCGTCCAAAGGAGCCACCTTTTCTTTTTAAATTCCGTTAACTAGGTACAGGGTA
This sequence comes from Scaptodrosophila latifasciaeformis, assembly GCA_037075145.1. Classification (NCBI taxonomy): domain Eukaryota; kingdom Metazoa; phylum Arthropoda; class Insecta; order Diptera; family Drosophilidae; genus Scaptodrosophila; species Scaptodrosophila latifasciaeformis. The sequence goes on from JBAMCM010000154.1 coordinate 28,690, forward strand.
TACCAAGCTCAACCGTGTCTAAGTTATTCTTTTATTAAGCTGTACCGACTTTGGGCCATTTATTTCTAGCCCTTCATTCAGCGTTATCATAATATTCATAAGTTTCACCGAGACTGATTCTTAATTCTGATTCAATGATTTAGTATTACTTTCTTATTTTATTAAATATTGATTGAATAAACAATAATTTCAATTTAAGTATTAATATAATAAACCAAAACACAGTAAATGAAAGGTATAGCGAAATCCGTGATTTAATGTGGCATAAATTGGAAGTCTATGTGATAAAAACTTTATTTTGTTTATATAAGCGAATGCTTTTTCACAATTATAACCCTGTTAATACATTCTTAAAATCATTTCAATGGGAGCTATATAGAATATTTATTTGAAGTTAGCAAGACTTTTATATTATTTATGTCGGCCCCATTAAGCATTTTTTTTGAAATGTAAGCAAAATTGAATAACGAAAATAAGGAGATCAAAATTAACAAGTCCACAAATCCTTCTATATGTGATAAATGCATATAAAGATATATGGACATAAGGGTATCCCAAATTGTTGTAATTGCTTGTAACGCACAGAACCACTCAATGTAGACCTCCAAAAGTTAGCTATAGAATACTTAAGATCACTAGAGGAGTCGATATAACCATGTCAGTCTGTCCGACTGTTTCTATGCTAAACTAGTCTCAGTCTTAAAGCTATTTTGCTGAAACTTGATACATAGCCTTCTTTTTTACATAGGATGCACATTTTTCTGAACCGATTGGATAGGAAAATCATATGAACCTAAATCGGATTAAGGAATAACTCCCACAATTATTAACTGATCTCTTTCTAACTCGGCACCCACGTTTTTTACAAAGATCGGACCACCATATAGCTGCAATGCAAGCCCAAATCGGACCTATTTTTTATCGACCAACGCCGTTTATATGATTTTCGGCAGAAAAGAACCTAAACTAGGGGGCTTCGCTTCACTCGCAATCCAACCCCCAGTGGGGTGCGTGGAAATTTGTGGACGTGATGAGATAAGTTTTTCTATAATACTTTTCTATCCCTGGACTAAATTCGGTGATGATTTTCGGGTAAACATAAAAATTGATCGCGCCCTTTCGCTTGTCCTATTGATTCTATACAAAAAATTTCATAGCACTAGCTTTTATAGTTTGCGAGATATTTGAGATTAAGCAATCAATAAATGCTTGCGACTGATCAAAAAGATGGGGAGGGGTGGGGGGCTATCATCACTTTTACTAATAACCATAAAGGTCCGATTTTACTCATCTTAGTGTCAAACGAAAGGTATTTTTATTGCGCATATTAATTTGGGTAAATAAGTACTATCAGCTTAAAGCTGCAGAAAGTACAGCGCTCTGAAGTAATAATTTATTGTAGAGGAGGGTGGGGAGCTCCGGAGAAAAAAATTTTCCGGCCAACTTTTCCTTTTCAAGAGGACAGTATGTGGACCAAATTTGGTTATCCTAGCTCTTTTAGTCTTTTTGAGATATTTACGATTATTCAAATATTAACTAATGGCTGCCCTGGGGGGAGGGGGGGGTCAGATCAACATAAAATGAAGCCGAACGTTAAACTCGGGCGCGGCCGAGTTTAGGATACCCTGTACCTAGTAGACGGAATTTAAAAAAAGGTGGCAACCCTAGTGGGGTGGTAACCCTGGTCGCCTTCATTCACATAAATCTTCTGGTCTTAATATTCCTTTGAATCCAAAAACATATTGTTCACAATATTGCAAGTACGCCATCTATCGGACTGCTCATTTGGCGGATTGCAGGTTACGCAAGGGGAATTAAAATGTTGACCCTCAAAATTTGTTTTTTGTATATCTCGAGTAAATATGGTCCAATTTTAGTTATGTTTGATATTAATTAATACTTAAATTCGAAAGGTTTAGAAATTATGTGGCTTTGAAAAAATGATGGGATGGAAGGGGGGGCGGGGGGAGAAAAAAAATAGAATTGACCAGCGTACACACATAAGGAGTCCGAATCCCAAGTTTGGTTATCCTAGCTCGTATAGTCTCTAAGATCTCGGCGTTCACATGGACGGATGGACAGACGGTCAGACGGACAGACGGAAGGACATGGCTATATCAATTTCTCTAGTCACCCTGATCATATTGTGGGTAACTTTGGGGGGTCTCCGACGTCTCCTTCTCTATGTTACATACATTTGCACAAACTTAATATACCCTGGTACCTTTTTAGGTACAGGGTATAAATATAAACTTGCCCTTTACCATGTCCTATAAATTCTTCACACCAAATTTCATAGCTCTAGCTTTTGTAGTTTCTGAAATCCTTGCGTTCATAGAGACGGAAATGGCCCAATCGATTTCTCTAGTCACTCTGATCATATTGTGGGTAACTTTGGTGGGTCTACGACGTCTCCTTCTGGGTGTTACATATATGCACACCTTTCGAGTATACCATTTCCCTTCGGGTACAGGGTATAAAAACTTTAGATCTTGCATATAAGACTGATTTACATTAATTGATAAATTTGTATTTCATTTGAATACCTTCTTGTATATCCTGGTTTATTTCTTTTACATATATTGCAATATATCTTTCTTTAGAAAATCCTACAAAAATTTCTCATGTTATTAAAAACTATTTTAAGAACTTATCGCTTTTTTTACTTCCCAAATTCGGTTTTATAGGTAGATCTCAGCTACATATCATAATAAATTGTATTCTGCAAGAGTACATTAAGTTTCTGCATATGTGTGAAACGTACAAAACGAGACATCGCAGAGTCGATATGAATGCCTAGATCTTCGAGACTTTAAGATTTAGGACAGCTCCTCATGCGTACTCTGTATTTATTTATTTTCAAAGATATAATTATATGAGATATATGAAAAATAAAATTTCAAAGCTAAGATTTTAGTTCCCCTTGCTTTTAGGGCGTGCTTGCACTATGACTTATATGTTATGGATTTCAAAGGAATATTATGATCAGAGCTTTTATGTGAATGTACGCGATTATGGCTACTACCAGGCAAGTGCTGCCAATTTTTTATACTGTTTTCGATGAGAAAAGTGTATTTTCCTTTTGCTCTGATGCTTGTAGCGCACATAGGTAGGTTGGTTGGTTGCACGTTTGTCGAAACCGGCAGGATCCGACACTAATCATATGGCTATCATACGAGCCTGAATCGATTTTAGGAATAACTATACATTTATTGACTGATTTATTTCAAATTTGTATAACATGTTTGCCATTCAGAGATACACATATGTATGTGCAAAATTTCATTCTGGCCACATAGCTGTCATACGAAACTAAATTGGTATAAGAAATATGTCTGATATTTATTAACCGATCTAAGTCCCGAGCTGAGCATTTGTATTCACAGTTTTTTTTTTTTTAATTGTAGACGGTAGTCCCTTGAAAGTCCTGTGAAATGAAAGAAAAGCATTAAAATAATGAGAGACCTAATCTGCTAGCAAGTATTTTTCTTATGTTTCTTATGGGTGCAGTCTTCAATTTGAATATAATAGAACCACGAGATGTGTTTTTCAGCCACTAGGCTTTAACAGCTTTTAGAGCCCCCAAAATATTTATGGACTCTATTCACTTTGACGAATTCGCAAATCTCTCCGAAGAATCGATTCTGTCTGTCAAAACAAAAGTACTTTAACCATGGTTCTTTTCATTATTAAATTTACTTCAGTGCCTAAAACGTGACAGACAGATAATTGTTTTTAAATATTCGCGCCTATATTGATCTGATGCTAAGTAAATCTTGGTACACCGTTACTACGCTATTTATTTTATTTGAGACTGGCAACAAAAAAAATAATTTTAAAGGTATAATTTTTGCAGTTACAATGCCCCATTGTGGCCTGCTGGTTTAAATAGAGAGAAATGTGCTTCATCTTTTACCCAATCGAATCTTGATTATTTTTTTGTACTAAATAATTTTACGACAAATTATTAATCTATGAACATTAAATGTGAATTTGAAATAAGTTTCAAGCATTTAAATTGCTTGACGAATACATAAACTTTCGTTGTTTGTCTCGTCTTTTCAGAGTCGTTTATTAGAAGATGCTTCCCTATTATGCAATTCGTGGTCAGCACGTCAAAATGTAAGTTATTTAAGCAGTCCAAAATTTATTATTATAAATCAATAAAAAATGTTAACTTTGAGAACAACATTTTTCTTTCTTTACCGTAGTAAAAGTCGTAAAAATTTTTAGGCACTTAATTTCACCTATTTAAAATTACCAACTTGTTTATCATATTTCAAACTTACTCGTATCTTCTTGAAGAAAAATTTTACCTATAAAACAAATGTAAGCAGCATGCGGATGCTTGCTCCACTATATTGTGTGTTTCAATCGATTTATTAATGATCCTAGACCTAAGTTACATTTGGGATGTTTTCTCTAACCTGGCTTATCAAAAATCAACAATGACTCAATTGGCTAAATAAGGATTTTAGAATCGGAATTAAACTCTTCTAATGTTTACGACCCATAAATGAACTGATCGAACATCTAAATGTGTACAATTTTCTTTTCAGGGTGATATTTTTGCGGGTATCAACGATGGCATACTCAGTAGAGCGGAGGCTCTAGCTGCCGTCGACATCCAGAAACATCAAGCTCAGCATGTACATAGCCAAATGCCCTCCCAAATCAAACATGATGTTATGTACCATCATCACACAATGAGTGGTCCCCCGCAACGTCCATTACAGGTGAGTTTCAATACCGGAAAGAATTGTTTCACCACAACTTAATGGAAAAAGGGGTAAAAATTGCAAGGTCACTGTTGAAATTTTTCTTTCCCAATACCAAAACACAAGAAAGTTGGCTTTGTGAAAAAACTATGTATCATATTTATAATGCAACTGGGACTGCTACAAAATTATATGTTATTAAACTCTTTTCTGGAAAAAAGAGAATAAATACATTTTGTTGAAATGCCTGTAACTCAAAGACGACACATCGCAGACTCCTTAAGTTGCCACCACATTGATCAGTATTGCAAAAAAAAATTTATTGAGCCTTGTACGTCTGTCTGTCTATCAAATGTTAGCTAGCCTCCTATTTTAAAGCTATTATGGCGTTAAACCTTCTTATATACATAGGTTGCACATTTTAGGAACCGACCAGATCTGACCACTATCTGATAAAGCTGTCTTACGAACCAAGTTTCTTATATACAGAATAATCTATATATACGAAGGATCTGGCCATTATATTATGTAACTGCCATATGAACCTAAATCGGTCTTAAGAATATCTGCGGCTTTTACTGACCTGTCCCGTTCATATAACTTACGCCAGATAAAATGTCGAAAAATGATTGCGATCTTCGGCACATTAAAGATATCGTCCTGATTCTCTATAATCCAATAAGACGCAACATTATATTTGACGCGGCTAATAAATTGATTATTAGTAGACTAAAATATATATATTAAGTTTTATTCCAAATCGAGGAGAAAGGTGCTTATACATTATATTTGACGCGGCTAATAAATTGATTATTAGTAGACTAAAATATATATATTAAGTTTTATTCCAAATCGAGGAGAAAGGTGCTTATAAATTACCTAGATACTGGTGTAATTGGTTTTTGTTGCATGCTAGCAGTGTCCACGGCATGATCTAAAAATAAGAGAAATTACCAAAAACTGTAACCTTGGGAATTCAATGAAATCGGTCAATGAATTACAGAAATAGTTTGGTCTCAATGGTCGCTACAAGTGTTCTACCTGCCATGCTTCATCATGATAACTTTTAAGCTGAGGAATTCTTAAACAAACAAATACAAAGACGAATAGAGAATGGTTCTATCCTGTCTTGGTCATGACAATACTCTAGTATGTGACCCAATCTTTCGAATGATACTGTTTTTTAAAATCTCGAGGGTCAATATATAAAGACTCAACATCCAAAAGAAAAAAGTGATTTTATATGAATACCGACAATGCTTAATATTTTCCGGATGCCCGAAAATATTTGTTGTACCAGTTCAGGTATATTACAGTTTCCCGTGCAGACAAGCTATCCCTGCGAATTTGCATAAAGCATTATGACAAATGTAAAAATACCAAATGCCTCATACTAACATACTTGTACATACTGTAGTGATCTTATATCCAATTTGGAGCTGTTCTTCAAAAATTTTTTGGATACTTGTACAAATAGCGGACTTATAACAAGAAAAAATCACTCAAATTGCTCAATCCGTTTCCTTTAGTTTCAAAAGTAAATCATTTTATCGCATCCGTTCAGTCCTATGTGTGTCAATCATCGTTCCATTGTGCTTCGAACATTTCTAAGGTTGAAGTGTTCATACGGCCCGATGGAATTGTTTATATTTTTAAACCCTGTACCTTAAAGCCAAGAATTGATAAGTTTGAGCACAAAACTTACCCACAATGTGATCAGGATGCATAGTCTTAAGTCTTGGAGACTACAAGAGTTTGATCAAGCGAACTTAGGATTCGGACTCATTTTACTTGTGCGCTGCGCAAGTGTATTTTATTTTCTTCCTTGCCCTTCCTTTCACTCCCTCAAGATTTCGGAGTCAAGATTTTGACTTCCCTTCCGTTCGCAAAGAGGCGGAATAAGCAGTCCGAAAGATGGCTTGCTTGCTTAATTTTTAAAAAATGTGTTGTAGAATTCAAAGGAATCTTAGAACTATAAATTTTTATAAATGTAGTCGATCATGGTTACCAGCAGCCCAGGGCTACCACGTTTTCTTTTTAAATTCCAAACTTCCATCTCTCGATAAAGGGTAAGGTTAGTTTAAGGCGTCTTCGACTTCTGCTTCCTTAACTATATTATATATAAACTTTATAGAACATCTTTATTATGCTCAGATCATGTTTATTTTCAGTAATACTTATCAGGTACCTAATCAGACTTTTATACCATTTAAAGTTTATATATATATGTAGATATTAGGTGCCTGATAAGTATTACTGAAAATAAACATGATCTGAGCATAATAAAGATGTTCTATTTGTTAAACGTAAGAAAGCTATTTTCGCGGTGGGATACCTGGCAGCTACTCCATGCCAAACATTTTAACAATTTTAATGCACCCTTTCACCTCAAGCTGTGGAAATAGGAGTTTGTAATCCCTTATTTGTACGATCAATTTTGGGTGGACTACCAATACATACACATAAAAAATATATATATTTAATGTATACATCTTTAAATGCATATACAATTGTATGTGTGTGTGTGTGTGTGTATGTGTGTGTGGTTAATTTGAAATGTTTCTTTAATAAAATTAAAATTGTGACGTGTAAGTCTTCTGGGAACAAGCCACGTGACGGTCGTTTGCCAGGTAAGCACATCAAGATTCGTGTCGTTAATTGTGTTGTACTTCAACTTGTGACATGGCACAAAGCCCTGTCAGGCCTGGCAGTCCGGCAGTCAGTCATTTTGCCTGTCCGACCAGAACGTTGTGGGTTCAATTTGAAGGAGGTGGGCGTCAAAAGCAAACTCTAAATTTGCTTCGGTATACCAAACAATTCAGCTATTTGGTTCAACTTGAGTCTTCCAATGAATTTGTATTCTATAGGTGTACTATAGACGGTGGTGGTGGTGGTGACTGGTCGGTTGGCTGGATTGGTACTTTATTAGAAGTTGATTGTAATCAAATTACAGAACCTGTTCCCTGGTTTCAGACTTAGGCCTTACCCAACTTTTACCCTCTATGCAGCTAGTTTTATTGTCACTTGTTTTCGGCACAATCGAGCATGACGAAAATGAGCCTTGTCCACGCGCCAGTGGCATCGACCACATTCTTAAAAATGTGGCGAAAACTTCACTTGAACACATCTGATTTTTTAATACTCTATGCCAAGTCGACTATTATTCTTCCCTTTTATTTCCCCTTCCCTGCTAAAAAAAAAATAAAATAAATTTGGGTTTCTTGAATGGAGCGAACAAATTCATATCTGTAAAGTCCATTTACTCATTACAGCTATATCCATAAGCCGATCAAGTCTGACAAGCTAGCTCTCTTTAGTATTTTCCACATCGAATTGAATCCTAATACTGCAAACATTGCCTAAAACTCCATATATCCGTACATCTTAAGACAGAGGGTATAAGCAGGCGGCGGCGGCGGCGCCGGCGATGAATATTGATGTGGTTCAGCTCGAGCAGACTTCAATATTCAGCAAAAGCACATACACTCTAATCATCCACATTCAAAGTCTACCACTTTGTTATTAGTGTTTCAAGCGCCCACTTGAATGACACAAGCCGAATCGAAAAAAAAACTCAAATGACACACAAAAAAACAATTTTACCCTGTTCGATTTTCAGGTCTCAGGTGCAACAACCTCGTTCGCTCAGTACTAAAATAGAGCACTCCCCCGAACGTGGCTTCCCATTGACTCCCTGCTGCACAATTTCCACCGGCGACTCCTGACAGCCCTTATTACAAGTTGACTACTGTCTCTACTGTGTGCACATCATTAGGCAGCGACGTCCTCTTGCCACACGCTGACAGCAATAAAAATAATAAACGCGTAACCAATATATTATATTTCCAAACCTTTAGATGTGTTACATAACTCTATAAGTACAACATGAAAAAATAAAATGAAAGTGATCTGTTTGAGGATCTCGACTGCCGGATTGAGATCTATTTTCCTTTTCTTACCAACTCAGGAGTCGCCTAGGTATTTTCTTATGCTTGCGATGGAGACAACCAAAACAGTTTTTCTCATAAAATTTGTTAGGTGATAGCAAGGTTCTAGATACATTCAGATATAGCAAAGCCGATCAATTTACAAATCATCATACTCTTTCCAAAGAAAAACGAGTATATTCATTTTATTCTGATTTATGAAACGAACAGAAATCGTAGAAACCCAAATATTTCCCCACATTGGTCTATATAAAAAAAAAATCGATTTAGCTGTAACTGTTTCCATGCAAACTTGTCTCCGCCTCAGTATCATATGGCTGTCATACGAACATAAATCGGTTTAAGGAATAGCCACCACATTTATTAACCGATTTTTTTAAAATTCGGGACGCATAGATATTTCTTATATTTCCTTGCAATCTGACCACTATATTATATCATATCTGCTACATTTATTGACCGATCTCAATCAAATTTAGTATTTTTAATATATGTTTGGAAGTGTACATGTGTGCGGAACAAAATTTGTAATATTTCTATACTCTTTTCGCAGAAAAAAGAGTATACTTATTTTGCTCTCATGTTTGTAACGCACAGAACAACCCATCGTAGACCCCCAAAAGTTACCTCTAGAATACTCAGAATCATGAAAGGAGTCGATATAGCCATGTCCGTCTATCCGTCTGCTTCTATACAAACTAGTCTCTCAGTATTAAAGCTATTTCGATTAAACTTGGTATAAAGCCTTCTTTTTACCTAGGCAGCACATTTTTCGGAACCGGCCGGATAGGACCACTATATCATATAGCAGCCATACGAACCTAAATCGGTTTAGGGAATAAGTCCCACATTTATTATCCGATCCTGTTCAAGTTTAACATACGTATGTTTTTTATAGCAGTTAATATATGTACAAAATAACTGAACAACCCCGTTCATGTGATTTACGGCAGAATCAACTGCGAAAATAGTTTATAGTCTTCGGCACCCCTTTTTTCCCTTCGCTTTATGTCAAGTGAAAAGTCGTTGTTTTTCCACTAGAAACAGATAAGCATAGATTTTGTTTGGAATAAGCATCGGGTTAGAAAATTTTAATATTAAATACTTCCTTTCTTTCAACAAATATTTAGCCTTAAAATTAATTTTTAAAATTTGATTTTGGGAACTATCAAATGAAAGACAGCTGCTTGGATTCCAAGCTCAAAAAATAAGGCCACCTGCTAAAATTTCGTGAAAAAGCCAAAACTAAAAGCCACGAATTAAGCAAAAGCAAACAGTATAATTCATATCAGTGTGCTACCATTTCAATTATTCAAAACAAATTGATTTTCGAATATTTTGCCTTATCCCATCGAAACATACTTCATATTCTAATCCATTTCACAGTACACCTCGCTTTTAGGAACTTGTGACTTACATACATTCATAGCGAATAGTAAGCTAATATTGTCATCGAACATCGAGTTCAAATCACAATTCAATTCCTTTTGGAGTTGATCATAATCTAGTTCTTCTTTAGAGCACGATTTCTGACAGTCATCAATTTGAGCACACATGTTATGCAATTCCCGGGCTAATGTAGTGAGTTGCTTTAAGATCGACTGATTGTCTGCACAAACCTGGGCATATTCCAAGCGTCTCTCTTCAGACCTGGCCTGGATTTTGACCCATTCTCTTTCAAAATATTCCAGAGAAAATTTTTCAACCTCACAAGTTGTCTTATCCAATTCACTAGCTGTCTTCTCCATGTCACTACTTGACTTCTCCAACTCATAAGTTGGTTTTACCAATGCACTAGGTGTCTTCTCCATCTTACAAAATGCGTCCTCCAAATCCCGCGCTTTCTTCTTCAATTGAACACTGCTACTTGATGGAGGAGTCAAACAAAGCATCTCACTCGTTTCTATATTACTCATCTCAACATCAGTTAGAAAAGACAGAAATTCTTCATTGCTGGTCGAATTCATAAATCTTTGTCTTTTGCCTCTGATAAATTCACTATTTGATGTCATTTTATTATAAATCACACTTTAATTTGTTAGATATCCGAAAGATTTGATTCAATTCAAATGTTGTTGACCAAATTCCTCTTATATTTTCAAATTTTCATTTATCTATTTTAGTTTGTTCATTTTGAGATCGAAAAAAATTTATATTGAAGTGTCAGTTTGATGTTGTTCTCAAATCTTCCTAATAAATCCTTGGATAATGAATAAAACATATCTATCTATCAATTACTTTGTGTATGCAGATCAGAGAATTAGTCTGAGGTTTTGACCATAACAAAGCTGCTAGTGTGTACAATACTATAAAATATAATTGGAGCTTTTATACTGTAGCCAATCAAGTAATTTCTTCAAAAGCTTAAAAACAGTGTAAGGATAAGCTTCAATCAGACGACCGTCAGGATCAAATGGCCACTCTTTGATGACTGTCAAAATCGAGAGGCCTCCAATTTTCGAAGAGTATTCCTATTCAAGCAATAAAGTCCTATCTTGCCTATATCCTCATATCATTCAAATTAGACTAGTTTTTAAGATATCGAAATCTCAAAGTTCTATAGGATTGGAACCAAACTATATAAAATTTGAGATTAACTTTGACGACATCTTGACTTGAGAAATAAACGACCGTCAAGCCGGCACGCAAAATTATATACATTTGCAACATAAAAAAATTCTAACAACTTCAGATACTGGTTGGAGGCGTTAAGAATTATTGCATGTGTCACTTCTAATATAAAGTATTCCCAAAAGTACAAAGCCTTCACAATAGCCCGATTAGGCATTACAAAATTCATTACATAAAACTAATTTGTGCGGAGCCCCACAAACGAGACCTAGCCCAGGCAATACATCTCCCTATCTCTCTCTCTCTCGCACACCCTTTGCTTGTTTCACTGTGAGCTGGCCTCAACTTGCGAGAAAATTTTTTGAGAGCATATGAAAATGTAATTATGGGAAGCAAGGCAATAAAAACCGGAAAGGGTAAACAAGAGCAAATATAATGATAATTAAAATAATCATATCCGTCATAAAATCCAGTTAATATGAAATACAAGCTGAAGGGTGTGTTGTTGCTGTTCTTGTGGCCAGCTAAAGAAGGATGACAACGATGCTGTGAGCGGTATTGGCAAGTTCAGAAAAGTTACAGAAGCAAGGTAACTAATGATAAACAAATTGCTCTTAAAAAACTTTCAATTTTCCAAGCAACTGTTTAAATAGGATAGGCAATTTAATAGGTAGTCGGCAACCTGTTCAGACATTTTACACATAAATATTTACCACTCGTAGACAGCCAAGTGGGTGGGTATGATTTGTTCCTCTAGCCTTCTCTCTACTTTTCTCCTGTTTACGAAAAAAAAAATACACTTAATTCAATTTAAATTATACTTTCATATTTCCGGTGGCAATGGCAGTGAACGTTAGTCAGGCGATGGTTTTTAGCCCAGTCCGTTTCGGCTCAGCCCTCTTACTTGTGACCCGGCAGCATACCCATTAGTATTTGCAACATATGGTTCAATTTCCACTTCCCACTCTCCTATCCCTTCTCCCCTAGAAAAGCATTTTCCATGGCCCACATGTACGTGTGCCCATGTACGTGCCCTGTTTTTATTTTGTTGTTTTGGTTTCCCTCTCTCTCCCGCCACCCTTTTATGCCGCCCTGCCTAGGCTAGATTTTTCTTGGCGGTAACCACAAGTAGTTTATCATATTGAAATTCATTTAGTACACCTGTTTGATTTTTTCCTGTATTATTACTACTTAAGCCACCATTAACCGAATACCGAATACCGTTTGCCGGTTGTCTGCCGGCCAGCCACTAGAGATTGCTAGCAAGAGCAGGGTACCACCCTATCAATGCGGCTTTGTTTAGTTACTTTTACCGCTCAGCAAAGCATTACTTTTTCGCGGCATATTGTTTTGTAAATATCGTTTACTTTTCGTAACCACTCGATACACTGAGGGAAAACCCCATCTTATTTTACATACAAATTTTATGGTTAGCTTTAGATTACTTGGTTCTTTTGATAAAATACAGAAATGTATGCTCGGAAATTCCCTTAAGCAAAATAGTAATCTTAAATTTCAGACCCTAATCAATGAAATTTATATTAAAAAAAATTAAGAAAAATAAGAAATTCCGATTGAACTGTATATTTGAAAAATTTACATTAGAATTGATATCCTTTAACATATGGAATAAGTTTAAAGCAAATCATACAGATTCGTTTTTTCTGTATGGAAAAATTCGGAGACCAAACAGATTCATAGAAACCATAATCCAAATTTCAAAGAATTGTTATAATTGAACAAATATAGAATTTTATACCTTCAACTACTCCGACTTGCAAAATCAACCAAAAGGAAATATGCCGCCGGGACTCATAAACTCAAAGAAAATGAGGACCTTAGCAGCGTGGATAAAATATGAATAGGAAATAAATAAAACCTAAACGAACATTTCTTTCAATTTCGTCTAGAATTAAACACAATCAACTCTTTTCTAATCAAGGTTTTTTTTGAGAAAACTGGAATCGCTCAACTAAACTGCTTAAAATTGTTTCAGTAAAACTGTTAACAAATGCAACAAGCAAATATTCAAATGGCTGATGTGGAGCACTCTGGAATAATATTTAATATTGCAATATGAGTGACAAAAAATTAATAATAATAATAATTAAGAGAAGTTCAAAGAAAAAAATGAGTCCATCCAATTAATAATGTATTAGTTTGTTTTGTAGAAGTCTATTTATTGCGTGGCTGTTGTTTTTGCTTTTATTGCTTTTGTTTACGACTGGTGAAAGTTGAACGATCTTGACCACACTGTGCCGAAAACTTTGTGTCATCCGGTGACAATTTTCTGCCCGCAAATCGTCTACTTCATTACCGTTCGCCCTCTTGCTCCCTCTCCTCTCAGCACTACTATGGCCTTTGTCTTGTCCTTTATTGTCTTTTCATAATATATTTTTTTCTCTCTCTCTCTCTCTCTCTCTCTCTCTCTCTCTCTCTCTCTCTCTCTCTCTCTGTCTGTTTTAGCTAGTGTGTGCGTTTCTTTTTCATTGTCTGATTTTTCGGTACATCCAGTGCTTTTCTTGGTTCAGTTGATTTAAGTTTATTTGTCTCTTTATTTATTTACAAAGTTTCCTTCTCCTCATAAATTATTTAGTTGGTCCCTTTTTGTTGTTTGTCGTTGTCTCAGTGTCCCTCCACATTGGGCTTTTGTCTTTTTATTGTGACAATCAAATACGGAGATGAAAAAAGAAACCATTGAGTAAGAGAGTCACGAGAGCCACATACTCTTCTTGAAATTCCTTGAGCCATAAGACATATGGCTACCAGATAGCTGCTGCAGCTGCGCCGTAGCTTCTCACAAACTGTGAACAAATTGATATGGCTAAAAAATCGGATTGAAGCTCCCCCAAGGTTCTTTTCAAAGCGTTCTAAGCTTCAGTACAAAAACTATATACTCTTGTGGTTTCCTTAAAAAGAGTACAAATTCAAAGGCGACGATTTTGACATGTCTGTCGCCACCTCTCATACACTGTGCATCCTTGTTAACCTTACAAATACCATTGCCTTAACTTAACAACCAAGCAATTGTATCTAACCAGGAGCATCTCATGTAAAGTACTTTTCTCTCATTTCAAAATTGTAAAGAAGTCGAATTTAGTTTGGTCAAATCACCTAAGAGCCGAAAATGATTCTGCAAATTTCCAAGTACGCAAAAAGTTTTCCATTTAAAACAACTTTTTTGTGCAAGAACTAAAATTGTAATCCCGAAACTATTTTATTTTTTTTTTTTCAATGCTTATAATTTGTTCTTCAATTAATCTAAAGTGTACTAGAAGCCTAAGTACATATAATCACATATGATTAGGTTAATTTTCGACTGGAGTTAAGTAAAAAGTCGGTAACGATTTAATCAAAATGCTTAATAAATACGCTACATATATGATTATCTGATATGTAGTGTATCTGCACATATTATACTCGCATCTGATAACTATATCATAGAAGAGGTTTTAGGCAAGGTTTTTGCTAAAAAACTCTGGCGTTGGATTTCTTAATTAACTTGGGATCTCTAAAAAGGGGACTCTCCTAGCCTAAATGAAAATTGTAATCCTGATTAAAATAAATTTCAATCATAAGTACATATAATCACGTACGATTAGTTTATTTTTTTTATGGATTCGAACATATATAAAATTTTAGCTATATTCATGAATTTGGGACCTCTACCGCCCTATGCTACACATAGGAGCGACAGTATAATTACATTATTTGATTTGATTTTGTTATTAAAACTTGTCAAGGAATTTAAAAAACCAAGGAAATCACATTTGATAAGAGTGAGTGAGTGGTAGATTTCGTTGTGGTCTGAATGTTGGATAATAGGTTATTAGTGCGTTTTGAAATGGAACTACAAATTTTGGCATTCTAATTTCATACAAATTTAAAACGGGTCTTAAGTATTAAGCCAGTACAGCTACGAAAACTTTCCTTTCCTGAGTGCTTAAGACTTAGCAGCTCTGGGCTGGCCTCTGACCTGCTCGTATCTTGCAAATATCTGATTATAATTGCGACTCAAGGCTTTGGGCATTCGGAAACTGGGACATTTGTCGTCAAATTGAATTAGTTTAAGTCAATCACCTGTCAGAAGTGGAAATTGCCACCAATCTGACTACTTTTCCAACTCATTATAGTCCTTTTTCCTCTTATATCACTCGACATTTAGCAGGTTAACTTGCATTTACACATCGCTTGACCCACACAGCCTTACCCCGCACTTCTTTGCCTTTTCTACTTGTCAGCATTGCCCAAGAAAATCTAGCATATGTAAAATTTACTCAAACAGATAAAACCGAAAAAAAGACGGGTAAAAACACCATTAAAAATCTGAGCCCCTTCAAATTGTATCACTTTGACCCACTGTCGGTTGGCTTACGCATAATTGTTTCAAGGATTTGAAGTTGGACGTATGTTTTTCACAACAGCAACAACAACAAGTATTTTCAATGAGGTTGTCATTTACTTACACTGAAGTGAGCATCAAATTGATCGTATTAATGGCCATAACTAGTTTATCCCGCCCATCTTATCAATTCTCGAGGATTATACGCAGATTTCCATTAACAACAACCAACATAAAAAAAAGGACAATGCCAGGAATTAGGGGATCAAGGGACCAGACAACTGTGAATTGAACTCTGCCAACTCTGCCAACAAGGGGTAGTTTGCCCTCCAACAGCGGAACAAACACTAATGCAATTTAAATAGACTCGGAAAAACAAGGCGGCTACAAATACAAGGAATAAAATCTACAAAAACTCAAAACACTCTTTTTCGATTTGCACACACTTATTGTGTTAGTTCTGTTGTTGTTGTTGTTGTTGCTGCTGTCTGATCTGAATGTTTTTCCTTTTTGTGTAACCATTGCCGGTCTGCTCTGTCCGCTCTCACTCTCTCGCACTGCCTGTTTTGGTCTCGATTGAGGGTTGCTTGGGCTTTCTGCTTTCTTTTTTTTTTATTTGGTCTTGCCCGGCCGATTTGAGCGAGTGCGTTAGGACTCCCATAGGAATTCCCAGGCAATATAACTGAAAGCAAAAATGAAGATAACAGTCAGCGCGGCAAGTGCAAATCCACCCGTCCATTTAACAACTTTGGCAGCCACCCAACCGCTCAACCGCCCAGCCACCAGTCGACAGCCACCTGCAGCAAATACCTCACCACATCACCCCATACCATCTAGAGGAAATCTACCATGTCTCACTGCCGTTGTTATACCTTTTGTCCTAACCAACTAACTGCCTTTTTACTGTGCGTCCGTCGATTCTGTGGGTGGTTTCATCGCTCCCCGCCACTCTTTTCTCTCGTTCAGTGTTTGATGCTTGTAAAGACCACTTTACCCGCTATAATAAAAATAAATCATAATATTTTGCGCCCTCTTGTTTCGTGTAGCACAGTTGATTTGCTCAGTATGCTCACTAACTGGCTTCATGGGCCCGCAGATCCCGAAGTTTACAGTGGCGCGAATTATTTACATTTTCTTCACACTTAAAAAATTAATAACATTTTGTTTTTTAATTATTCAAATTATTTTCTTATCTTTGAGACATTATCGACTGTATATATTTAGATATAGATAGGAGATACTTTTATTTACGGTTGTATTAATGATCGCACTATGACTTTTGGGAAATATATAAATATATAATCAACCGAGTTTACTTACATTTATTAAAGTAATTCGATATTTTAAGATTCATTAAGTGGTCTTAGGAAGCCAATTGATAAAGTCAATCAATAGTACATTAATTGGCAAAATATCACAATATTCAATAAGTACTCTGAAGTCTCCCTAAAAAGTGAAGACTGATTGAATAGACTAGGGAACGCGACAATTGACTTTTAATTTCGAGCATCTCCGATCTTCTCCAAGAACTAGTACCCATAGTAGCTGAATCCTGAATATAGCTATGACAATCGAAATACCTATATACGCATTCATTTCTGGTATGCAAAATAAGCTCACATTTATTTAATCGCCAGTAATGGACTTAAAGCCATTTTGCAGAGAAGAACTAGTTTATAAAGGATCTTTTAATTTTCAGCTCGGATATATTAAACATCTGAAAGTATAATTTGTCTTGGGCCAGAGACCACTGTGCAACTGTACAAAACAGCTGCTTCGCACGCTTTATCGTTTACCTTATTTACCGGTACTCGGAGCGGGAGCTTGCCGTGTCCTACAGTTGCTGTTGTTGTCTACATCTATGTTTCTGTGTGGTTGTAACACCGGATAATGTACTTAATACATCTACATATTAATGTCGCCCAAAAAACCTGTACAATCCCATAGCCGTTCCTGGCGTTGCCTTTTCCAAAAATAGTCAAGACCAGCACGCCCACACGACATTTGTTGCTCCTGCACGTAGCAATGTCAGCACACACGAGATTTCAGCCAGTCAGCCATTCATTCTTTCCCCGTGAGTTTCATTTTTCTAGCCACCAATATTTTCTATTACTTGCCGCTTGAATCCCTTGTGTTGTCCCAGGGTTTGTCCTTGCCAGCCCGTTGTGCATTTTGCTCTGTGTTGTATTTATTGCACAGACTTTCGTAATACCAGCGTGTCAAGGGGTCGAGAGCCGTGTGATTACCCTGCCCCTGCCCCCTGCCAGCCCTGCTCTGCTCGCTGCTGCCGGTACACTTGTTTGCCGAACTCGTTCACTTGTTCGCCTGGCGGTGCGTCGCTTGTGCGGCAGCCGGCAGCGTGAGTTGAGGTGAGGTGAGCGAGTAAGGTGAGTAAGGCTCGGATGGGACCGTATGGGCCACGGTAATATTGATATGTCTCCCAGTAGAGTAAGAACAACAGCCGCTAGCACATGCTGGGACCGCAATGTGTAAAAATTACGAGCTACATTGAAAAAAAGATACAAGAGGGGTGGCGTTTTGTACCTTGTTCCGGGATCCTGAGTCCTGAGTTTCGCTGTCTGTTGAACAAGTGGTTGTGCTGGCTTCAAACCAGAGTGCCAGGGAAAATAGAAGTTTGCTCAGGGAATGAGGTCGACGGGCCAGTTTCTTTTGATTTTGTTACCCTATACTTTAAGTCGTACGGGTATCTCCAACAAGTTATATGCTGCTAAGAAAATCGTATAGGCCAAACCGCCTAAGGTTTGGTTCTCTTTCATATGAATTCAGTTTTAAAATTAAATTTTTTGCTTTAAAATGTTTGAAAACAAGTCTGAAACCTCTCAACCCATAGCAGGGGAATCCTTGGAATATTTGCCTCTTCAAAAATAAATCCATTTAATACAGGGAATTTGGAAATCGGCTGGGCTTGAGTTCAAAAATTTCATCTGTTCTGATTCTTTCCCCTTCCCAAAATATTATAAGGCAACAACAAGAATATGTTTACCCCGAAGCTTATTAGTGGGTAACAAAGTGTATCTGCGTTTGTGTACGTTGGCAGTGCTTTCTCTTTTGGGACACTAAAGAAACACTTTGAAGTTTTCTTATGGTTGGTGATTTTATTTTAATTTTTTAATTATCAGAAATTCTATTCCCAAAAAGAAATTTACTAAGCCTGAGAAGGACCCAAAAGTTGAGAAACACCTTACAAAATTGTTACTTCTTTTCGAAACACTTAAGAGTTTTCTATCCAATATCTTTTTTGACAGAGAATTTATTCAATTATTGTCTACATATATATGTAAATATAAGTTTATATGTTTCCCTATCTTGGAATAAATAAAATAAACATACGATGTGAACAATGAAAGTCATATGATATAGTCTGCCGATTTTACACAAATAGTTCACGACATTCCGAAACATATTCAATAAAAAACTATCCGATTCGTCGTAGTTGCTCTATCTATCTTACTAGTCTATCTATCTAGTCCAAATAGATTTTATTTATAACTTTAGTGGAAATGTAAAAAATTAACTTGATTTGCGGATCGATGGTGTGAAACTGTCTCTCTGGGATCAGTCGAACAGACGGCTTATGTTTGTATTAACTTTTTTAGTTACCCTGATCATACTTTAACTTAGTTTTGAGAGGGGGAAGTCTCCGGAGATTTCTTCACTCCCCTTTACCCTTAGGTAAAAAGTATAAAAAGTGAAAAAGGTAAAAAGTAAATGTGAGTAAAGGTTATGTTGTGTTCTACCCACTTTCTCTCACCGACATGTATAAAAATAAAATAAAATCTATTACGTGGCAAACCACCCCACATTTATGAGGCAATTTGTTGTTTTTTGATTGTGTCTGTGTGCGTGTGTATGTCGATGTAGGAAAGCCAAATAAAGTGTATCATTTTCCCATTTATTTTTGTTGTTTTTTTTTCTTCCTCTCTGTCTCGGCTGAGTGTGGGGGAGGCTGCGCTTCATTTGCGCCCACCCAGCCCATGGACGACAAAAACATTGAGGAAAAGGATGAGTAGTAGTCGCTGGCTGGGTTGAAAGTTGGAAGATGGGGGGAGTGAAGTAAAGTAGAACGACCCCTTTTTGACGCCCCTGTAGACAGGCAGAAGTCTGAGCCGGGAGAGGTTGAAACAGAGGGCACTTCTTGGCACTTTGTCTCAATTCCCATCAGCCGCCTGTTCGGGGCCGCTGCTGCAATTTATGAAGATTTGTGTGGCCAAAGTGCCCTCAACTCACCTCAGTACCCTCGACTACACCAAACGCCCCTCGCAACTCACACACTCACAGAAACACGCACACTCTCATACACACCCTCATCCAAACAGCCTCGAGCCATTAACGTACTCAAAACTCTACCTGAATTTATTCCCTCTCACTTCATCGTCTCCCTTCTTTGTCTGCCCTAGTGCACTTGTTTTGATTTGTTAAGAATAATAACAGATGCTTACCGTTAATATTATTCATTGTTAAAATTATTAACGCTTGACAATAAAAATTATATTTGTACAGTACTTGAGAAATTCAGTGGTATCGGTATCGATTCACTGGATCGATTCGTTGGGTTTGGTGTGTTGTTTTTGGGTAGTCTGCTCTGAGGTCTCTGTTTGGTCACATTTTTAGGATGGAGGGTATGAAGTGGCAATCTCTGGCAAATTACAATTTGTGCAAATATTTATGTACATTGAAAATTACTCATTTGTATAACACCAATTAATTTTCACCAACAGTAACAGCAGCAGTAGCAGCAACAATAATAACGACCACAATGGAAGCCATTTATAAAACTTGGTACTCAATTTTCCAGAGCCAAAAACCCAACGAGCCCATCCAAGGACAGGCCCACTCAGGCTAAAGCTCATTGTGGCTTTTATTCTTGTTGTTGTTATTTTTGTTCGAGTCCATTCTGGCAAAACAAATGGAAAATGAGGTCTTTTGTTTCGTAAAATAAACTAATTTTGTTTGACGGTGTGGCCCAAATTGAAGCTCTTCTCATTTCTGCTGATGTTGTTGTTGTTTTATTTGTTTGCTTGTTTGTTGTGTGTTTGTGATTATTGACAAACAAGTTGGCGAAGTCTGTTATGCACCTGAAATTGAAATTTTTAAGCTAGAGTGATTTTTTTTTTTTGTTGTTTTATTCGTTTTATTTTATTTGCAAGATACAGAAATATAATTAAAACTAGTTCCCCAGTCTTTGATTTATGACACAGGCTCAATCGAACCTGGCCAAGAGCAAATTTGAAAGATTCCTTTTGTTTTTTTTTTTTCACACTTAAAAGAGAAATAGAAAAAAACGTCTGATTTTTTCGTGCTACAATATAATCACACCAACTTTGATACGGATCGAATTACCACATTTTATATAGCTTCCATATTAGCCAGCTATATTATAGATTTTCACTTTCTCAGTCTATTCGCGATTCGAGTAAATTCTATTTAATTTTGAAATCTTTTTTATAATACAGTTTCTTGTAGATTAAAAAAATAGTATCATTAAAAAATGAAGCCGAACGTTAAACTCGGACGCGGCCGAGTTTGGGATACCCTGTACCCAGTAGACGGAATTGAAAATGAAAAGGTGGCAACTCTAGTCGGGTGGTAACCCTGGTCGTCTACATTCACATAAAACCTGTGGTTCTAATATTCCTTTGAATCCAACAGCACATTGTTCACAATAATGCAAGCACGCCATCTATCGGACTGGTCATTCGACAGTGTGCCAGTTAGGCAAGGGGAATTAAAATCTTGACCCTCAAAATTATTTTTTTTTATATCTCGTGTAAATATGGCCCGAATTTAGTCATATTTGATATTAACCGAAAGATTTCTAGATTCCTAACAACTTTTCAGAAGCAAATGATACTTAAGCTTTAGGGTGGAATGGAGGGGGGAGAGAGAAAAAATAAACTTGAACATCGTACACACATAAGGAGTCCGAATCTCAAGTTTGGTTATCCTAGCTCTTATAGTCTCTAAGATCTTGGCGTTCACACGGACGGACGGACAGACGGTCAGACGGACATGGCTATATCAATTTCTCTAGTCACCCTGATCATATTGTGGGTAACTTTGGGGGGTATCCGACGTCTCCTTCTCTATGTTGCATACATGTGCACAAACTTAATATACCCTTATACCAAGTAAAGTACAGGGTATAATCATGTAAAATTTTGCTTTCACTAATAAATCGTTTATCAAGAGTTTGATAAAATTATTATGGAACCAACTGGTTTCACTAATTATCAGATTTGTTATGAAACAAATAATTTTAAAGGATTAGTTCTCACTGTTGATCTCCAAGGAAGAACTAATATAAAGAATTCACTGTGTAGAGTCTAGCGACTCAGCTTGATGTACACGAAAATGCCATCAAAATCTTGCAAAAAGAAAACATTAATAAAGTTTATCCTCAGGCAGAATGCTAAGTCTATGACCCAAAAGAAATTGTATCTTTTATCACAGTTCATTGCTATTTGTTGAGCTTGTCTTTTGTCTGAATCTAAGTTTTCGTTTACCTAACTCATTATCATCACCATTATCGTTTACTATTTTTTTTCTAATTTCCTCTATATTTCTAAACTATGCAACCGCAAATTGTTACTACTAGTTTAGATTGTAATTTTTCAAGAGAACAATAACAAATTGCAACTAATTAGACAAGCTAACATAAAAGGCAAAAGCACTGCAATCGAACTAACAACCACCTTGAAAGCCTTCCGAATGTTGACAGACAACTAATTGAAGTACATTAAACAATTTGAAATAATTGTTGAACGAGGGAGAAGAAAATTTTTTAGAGTCGAAGAAAAATGGCATTAACACTTATAATATAGCAAATAGACCCAACCAGCCATCGGGTTTATTCAAAGACGCACGCATGGAATCACTTTTAAATTTTAAAAATTTTAACGAAGATTAAAAACTCTTTTCGAAGTTTTTTCTGCCACAAATCACATGAACGGGGTTGGTCAATAAACAGAGCCGATTTTGGTTGGTATCACAGCTATTTCATATGGCAGTCCGATTTTCAAAAAGTTTGGCATAAACGAGTATATCTATGTAAGAAACATGTGTACTGAGCTTGAAAGAGATCAAACAATAAATAAGCGAGTTATTCCTAAACCCGATTTAGGTTCGTATTACAGATATATGATATATTAGTCCGGTCCTTACAAATCCTTTATATATTAACTACGCGTACTTAATTTAAGAAGAGATCGGTTAATAAATATAGGAGTTATTTCTCAAGTCGATTTAGGTTCGTATGAAAGTGGTCCGATCCGGCCGGTTCAGAAAAATGTGCACAAATGTGCTATGAATATAAGAAGGCTATATACGAAGTTTGATCAAAATAGCTTTAAAACTGAGAGGCTAGTTTGCATAGAAACAGACGGACAGACGATTCCTCTAGTAGTTCTCATTATTCTAGAGGTACATAATTTTTGGAGGTCTACGATGAGTGGATCTGCGCGTAACAAATATCAGAACAAAATGAATATACTTTTTTTTTCTTCGAAAAGAGTATAATGAGAAGGTCGCTTAGACATTTCAAGACTTTAATTTGATTATAGTTTGTTTGATTTTGATATTTTTACTATCATATAAGAGTGGGAATAAATTAAACTTGTTTTTAAAAGTATTATTTGTTGGTAATTTAATTAAAATGTAATTGGAGAAAATTCATTTTATTAAATTTGTATCCACCTCAGCTATAAATTTTAATAAGCCAGATCAAGTTAAAAAAAAGAAATTTCCCTTTTACTCTGTTGGACTGCTTGTGGGTAGCTTAATTACAATTGTAGGTGGATTGGACTATAAACAAAAAGAAGTGCTAGTAATCGCTGCGAGAGGAGGAAACTTCAGTTCTACTTTTGCTGGGAAAATGTTTCGCGACTCAGTAAATCAAAGTCTATCAATATGCCTGCTATATGTTTGCTCAAAAGTCAGACCCATTTTATGCAGATTCAGTCAATAAAATAATATATAAATATATGTATATTTACGATATCGTACTTAGTAAAAGATCACTTATAATGTCTTCCGTTTTAAAGAATGATACAATCTTGATATTTGGCGTATAATGAGCGATCCTGATCTCATCAAATGTGAGAAGCCGACAATAAATTCCATTGGGTAGTCTACTAGTAATGGCAACCATGCCGCAGATAGCTTTTAAATACCGACATTCTCTATTTTTACTCGATAATGCGACAAATTGTAAATCATGGATAGAACTCAATTTCGACCACTTTCAGGATCTCTCATAACAGGTTTCCCTTTAAATCATAAGCTTACATACATAATCCTTAAGCATCTTAATAATTATGATTGCAACTCAAAAACAAAACACTCAGAAACGCATAAAATAATAATTTAGGAAGCTAACGTATTTATTTCAAGTATTTTACAGTTCTCATAACAAGATCTAATATCTCTAAGCAATATTTCATAATTTATATTTGGTATTTTTCAAAACTTGCCAAGTTTCAATCAAAATTCTTAAAACCATAGAAGGGGTCTCACAACGTTGTTGCTGATATTTTCTGTATTTATGGCGTCAAAAAATATTCTACTAATTTAAAGAATAGAATAGGACTATATACACAAAAATTAAATTAAACTTCCTTGTAAATAGAAAAATATTCGGTCGATATTTGGTTATTTACCCTTTCTTATATTATACAGGTTCTTCAAAGCAAACTTTCTAGTTTCTGGGATCCTTGCTCTTATGCATATACATATGGACAGATGAACAAGATCATATCGATTTATCTAGTTACGCTAATCATATTTTCGGTAACTTCAGTGTTATATACACGCACAACTTTCTATTATACACTTCCCCTTCGGGTACAGTATAGTAAAATTCAATCGGAACTAAACCGAATTTTTTTTGTGAAACAAACAAGGAGCTTTCAAAAAACTATCAAAAAATTTGTTTTCGGCAATCTAGTAGGCCATTACATTCATATAGCCTCAGTGAAATTAAACGAAATTACTTTTCGAATCCAAATTGTAATACAGAGCTTCTGTTTTTCACCTGCACGTTGTATAAAAAAATGTACGCACAATTCTGAGTAAAATAACAGAACGGCTCATCATTTTTGAAAGAAAACGAAATTTTTTTGTTTGTTTGTACACTTCTTTTTTCCTCTACACCCCGCTATACAAATCCGTTGGGCTGGCGACCTTCAAGACGTCAAACATTATTAAAAGCAACACCCAAACAACCGTCACCACCCAGCAGAAGCCTGGCGCGATGGCGGAAGTTCTCAATCTGGATAGCATAATATCGAGGTTACTGGAAGTACGCGGTACACGTCCTGGAAAGAACGTGCAGCTTACTGAGGGCGAAATTCGCGGTCTTTGCCTCAAGTCGAGGGAAATATTTTTGGCCCAGCCGATTCTACTGGAACTGGAGGCCCCGCTGAAAATCTGCGGAGACATACATGGTCAATATTATGATCTGTTGCGCCTTTTTGAATATGGCGGATATCCGCCAGAATCGAATTATCTATTTCTTGGCGACTATGTGGATAGGGGTAAGCAGTCCTTAGAAACCATTTGCCTGCTCCTAGCGTACAAAATCAAATATTCGGAGAATTTTTTCCTACTACGTGGCAATCACGAATGCGCCAGCATCAATCGAATCTATGGCTTTTACGACGAGTGTAAGCGCAGATATACGATCAAGTTATGGAAAACCTTTACTGATTGTTTCAACTGTCTGCCCGTGGTGGCCATTGTTGATGAGAAAATCTTTTGCTGCCACGGAGGCTTGAGTCCGGACCTAACGTCGATGGAGCAAATACGACGAATAATGAGACCTACGGATGTTCCCGATCAGGGGCTCTTATGTGATCTACTTTGGTCCGATCCTGATAAGGACACGATCGGCTGGGGCGAGAACGATCGCGGTGTAAGCTTCACATTTGGAGCAGAGGTGGTGGGAAAATTTCTGCAGAAACATGACCTAGACTTGATCTGTCGAGCCCATCAAGTTGTTGAGGACGGCTATGAGTTTTTCGCAAAGAGACAGCTGGTAACACTATTTTCGGCACCAAATTATTGCGGCGAGTTCGACAATGCTGGGGCCATGATGTCTGTCGACGATACGCTAATGTGTTCGTTTCAAATATTGAAACCCGTGGAGAAGCGAAAGAAATAACCATATTAGTCTCAACCATATTCAAATCGGCAAATGCAAGCAAAAATTTAAAAGCAAAACTCGAAAAAGTCAAAGGAAGTGAATATTCTCGGCTCTCACTAATGATTGCTCATCTTATATCACAGCAGTTCAAAACTTGTTAACGTGTACTAAGCAAACCCGATATCTAAATTTCCCAAATTCTAATGTTTCTTTTTGATTTTTAATTAATTATTTTCCTAGATCTTTTGGAAGCCCTTGCCAAAAAGTTAGCAGCAATTTTAAGCAAATTCAATGAATAATAAACTCAAAATTGATTAACAATCCACAGTAACGAAAAATTATTGCATACTGAAGGAAAAAACATTGGGGAATCTTCGCAGGGATATGGGAAACAAAAATTCGAATATTGAAGATGATCATAGATTAAGATGGTCAAGAACTATGTAAACTTTTACTGTGTTATGTTATTATATAATCGGTTCTATGAAAACTCAATCGTGTAATTAGCTCATTGAATGCATTAAGTTTGTTCTGAAAGCCGTAGCTCACTGAAACAGGCATAGTACACCTCCGAAAGCTGTCTTGGCTTAGTCTGTGTATTGGATTCCTTCGACCCATTCGAACTAGTCTCTCAAGTTATCGATATACAGATTTTTATTAGATACTCAGTAAATTTGGTAGATATGCCGAATAAGACAGCATCATATTTAGTTTTGGGAATATCGTCTCCATTTATTGACCAGACTATTGACTTGTTTGTACATATATATATAGTACATACATAAGTGACAAGCTCAAATTGGAACGTTATAGAAACACTTATTTTTATAAAGAAGATATATGTAGTTAGTGGCACCCCGAAGGTATAGTTACCAAAATTATATATATATATATTCAGATTGAAATATGCGTTAAATTTTATTAAGATCGGAGTACTATATGTAGATATCATACGAGCCTAGATCAGTCTTAGAAATATCTCCAACATTTTTTAGACGATCTCAATATACGTAGTTTTTAACCATTTGCAAAGAACTATATATGTGTACTAAATTTCACTCAATATCAACCTAAATCGATCTTAGGAATATCTTCGGCGCTTAGTGATCAACCCCATTCATATTATTTATGGCACAAAAGGCTTTGGAAACTGTTTCTAGTCTTCGGCACATAGAAGATAATGTTGCACTATTTTTACTTAATTTGATCAATGATATGGGTCTTTGATAAATAGCTTTGATCCTATAAGATATATCTATTTGACCAGTCATTTTTCAAAGAATAAAAGCGTAGATAAAATAGGATAAATGAACCATTAGACATTTAGAAACTTCTGAATCAAATCATTTTCCTTATTTGTTTCTCTTCCCAAGTCCCCCTTCTACTCCATCTTTCTTAACCGCATCGATACTTCTCTCTAGACAGCAAGATACTTATACAGTGCGTTTCAATTGCTTAGGACACCTTGCCTTTTTAAAGTTTAAGCGTTTATATCTAAGACATGAAACATTTTTGAGTTTTTACACTTTTTTTACAGTTATAAGTGCTGACTATTTATGTAGTCACATTCGTTGTAATTCTGGGAATTCTTCTCTCCTATTTCGTATGAAATCGCTTTATCTCTGCACATGTGCCGATTTATGCCCTTGAAATCGTTTCATTAGGTTAGGACAGTCGCTCAAAAAAGTGCTTAAAGTAAACAACGCCAAATATTTTTGTCTTTTTATTATAATTTGAGTCTTTTGAAATAAATTTAATTAATAATTGGTCACAGATCTGTTTTAAATTATTTGGAAAAAGGTCAAATTATTGCATTTGATAAGAGCGGGCTTAATTTAAGTCAAATTTCTGAAAAAATGAAGAGATCGCGGAACATTATACCCAGATTTATTCAAAATCCTGAAAATTATAATAAAAATTATAAAGGTGGCAAATAGAATAAATTAAGATAGCGAAAAAGGCGATTTATTCGAGGCAAAGCATCGAATTCTGCCTTATCTTGTGCAGTATTAGCTCGATTTTTAGACAATAAAGTGTCTAAATCTACAATTTGGAACATTTTGAGAATGTCTCCATACCTGAAAAGGTAAAAAATGTCAAAGTTCTCAAAACTCTCTATCCTCCATCAAATGCACGAGTGGAGTTTGCAGAGAAAATATTTTCAATAATTGGCACTCAGGAAGTTACATGTCTAACTTTCTTGTATTATTGTTTACCGTATTTTTTATTATTTAGATACTTCTTTCGGATGAGAAGAAGTTCAATTTAGATGGCCCTGATGGTATCCACTCATATTGGAGAGATATCAGAAAGGATCCCCAATATTGAATGAGTGCCAATTATTGAAAATATTTTCTCTGCAAACTCCACTCGCGTATTTGATGGAGCATAGAGAGTTTTGAGAACTTTGACATTTTTTACCTTTTCAGGTATGGAGACATTCTCAAAATGTTCCAAATTGTAGATTTAGACACTTTATTGTCTAAAAATCGAGCTAATACTGCACAAGATAAGGCAGAATTCGATGCTTTGCCTCGAATAAATCGCCTTTTTCGCTATCTTAATTTATTCTATTTGCCACCTTTATAATTTTTATTATAATTTTCAGGATTTTGAATAAATCTGGGTATAATGTTCCGCGATCTCTTCATTTTTTCAGAAATTTGACTTAAATTAAGCCCGCTCTTATCAAATGCAATAATTTGACCTTTTTCCAAATAATTTAAAACAGATCTGTGGCCAATTATTAATTAAATTTATTTCAAAAGACTCAAATTATAATAAAAAGACAAAAATATTTGGCGTTGTTTACTTTAAGCACTTTTTTGAGCGACTGTCCTAACCTAATGAAACGATTTCAAGGGCATAAATCGGCACATGTGCAGAGATAAAGCGATTTCATACGAAATAGGAGAGAAGAATTCCCAGAATTACAACGAATGTGACTACATAAATAGTCAGCACTTATAACTGTAAAAAAAGTGTAAAAACTCAAAAATGTTTCATGTCTTAGATATAAACGCTTAAACTTTAAAAAGGCAAGGTGTCCTAAGCAATTGAAACGCACTGTATATCTATATTGTTTTATATCAAATCAAATCTGATATTCCTGTAGATTCGATATCGAAAGCATAAAATAATAATAATAATTCTTATTTGACGGGCCGTCAGAAACCTATTTAAAGAGTATAAAAAGGGCCAAGCCGACGCGTCGCAATTTTCAAGTACAATAACATATTAACATTTCTACAAAATTAATGAACAAAAAACGAGGGAGAAAGAGCTCGCGATAGAAGGAACGAAAACACAGACAGAAAAAAATACCGGCAAAATACATACATTCTGATGGGTAAAAATAAAAACAAGAATAATAAAAGAAAGAAGGAAGGAAGAAAAAATAAAAACATCAACATCAAAACGGAAAACAAGTTAAAGAGCAAATCGGTGAATAAAAAATAGACTTGGATATAACCTAAAAAAAAAAAAAGAAAACAAAAACCTTTTCATTCAAAGACCATAAATAATTTTATTTTTCCCAGACAAGACTCATTGACAATTTATTAAAATTCACACTTTTGCAACACTTTTTCGAGTAGTGAACATTTAAGGGGGCGAGGGGGAGGCAGATCAAAATTATGAAAAAAGTGTAACGAAAAACATGTTAAATTAAATTATGTGTATATATTTTTATGTAATGAGGTCATTTGTGCGTAAATAAGCACTCACACAGAAGCAAAAGAGTGTAAGTGAAGAGAGAGAGAGAGAGAGAGAGAGAGAGAGATAGAGAATGACAGAGTGAAGGAGAGAGCTCCCAGACTATCTGTCAGACATGGTCACATGTTTATCGACAAAAGAAAATAACAAAAATAAAAAAAGAGCAAGAAGAAGAAGAAAATCATGTCGGAAAATTTGTTAATAAATAATGAAGCTGAACAAGAAGAAAGAAAAAAAAACAGAAACAATAATAAAAATCAACTAAAGGAAATCCTTTGTCCATGGTTAAATAAAATGGCGGCCGTATCGTAGGAAGCTGGAGAGTAAAGAGATGCTGAGAAAGATATGGACTAAAGTATTTTTCAAAGCCCGATGAGACACTTGCGAAATATTTATGTAAATATATTTATATAGGTATATATAGATAGATATATATTTATATACATATATATATATATATATATATATATATATATATTATTTTTTTTTTTTTTTGTTTCTTTGTCGTTTGGTTAAAGTTCTGAATTTAGGCTCGGCGCCTCTCTTTCGCACTCAAGGTCTAAACATTTTGTCCGATGATATTTGATTTGGTCAAACTGCACAGAGGCACATAAAACAATGCCACACCCACAACTTGGCTAGGACCAACAATCGGGCATCCCCCAAAAAGCCCAAAATGCAAGGATGACACCATCATCATTGCCATCCTGCTCTATTTTATGTCCCGTTATTATTGTTTTCGCTGCTGCTACTGCTGATGTTGTTGTTGTTGATTTTCTTTTGTTGTCCGATTTGATCGCCCGGTCTAAGAGAGAGTTTCCGTTAGCAACACCAACAGCATAATCATTATTATGATTTTTATCTTAAAGACAAAATATCTATATATATATATATATATATAATTCCACAAAACTGTAGCAAGAAGAAAAAATTAAGAAACACGAAAACTTTAACTAACATATTAGTCGGTTATTTTAGGTCTCTAAAATATTTATTAATTAAATTAGGCGTCTAATGAAATGGGCAGAGCGGCTCTGCTCACAGTATCTCAAACCAGCAGAGCCAACACCGCCACCACCCACTTTTCGACCCTCGGCTTACTCAAATGAATTTTGCATAAGCCTCAGCCAACCACAGTAAAGCAGCAGAAGCCCTGGCAGTGGCAGTGGCGGTACCAGGGAATCCAGCCCGCCCAACCGGCCCAGCGCAGACCAGAGCCGGCCAAAGTAGAATCCGGCAATGTGGAGGTCCAAAAATTTTTGGACTGTGCTGTGAATTTTGCTCTCTTTCTCTCGCTCTGCAGCTTACTTGCTCTCCAATGTGCGCGCTAACGGTGCTCACAGCGCAGGGGGTTGCTGCCTCTGTTACTGCGGCGGCGTCGTCCTACAGATTACCAAAAAAGAAAATTATTACGAAAAAAAAAAAAAAACACAACAAACCTCAAGCAATACTTAAGTGGAACAGAGACAACAAAGAGTCGTAGCGAGCAGGAAGACAGAGAGGGAGGGCGAGAGCCAACAACAGAGAAAGAGAGCGCGAACGTGAGCAATACCAAGTCAAAGAGAGGGTACAGTCAAAAGCTGCCAGTCCAGAGCAAGCCAGATAGAGAGTGAGGGTGAGTGTGTGAGTGAGTGAGATAGAGTGAGAGAGAAAGTAAAACTTTTGCGCCCCTCTCAAGGGTGCAAACCAATAACAGTCAGACTAATTTTGGGATTGGTTTATAATTGAAGAGTTTCCCATTGTTACCCGTATACATTGGCTAGTTTACCCCAAGCATAACCAGCCACCACCCCCACCGCCCAGGCCTCCACTTTAATCACCCTCTACCTAGGCTTTTAGACTTTGGCCTATCAACTCCTCCAGCACTCCACACTCCGCTGCCGCTATCGCTACCGCTACCGCTGCATGTCTGTTTATTATACATATATATTTTTGTATATACGAGTATTATATAAATACACAAGTGCTTTATATAACCAGCTAGGGATATACTCCACATATACATATATGTAAGCCCCATAGAGGCGATCTTAGACCGAAAAAAGTTATTGTTCTTTTTTGACTGCCACCCTTTTGGGCCTGACGCTTATCATTTTTGTTAGTTTTACATAATTGGCACAGCGCATCGTTGAGAATAGCAAATAGAGCGACCAAAAATGGACACCGAATCAACAAAGCCCTACATCCCCGTTCCGATTCGCCGGAGCCCACAAAAGTCGTCGCTCTCTTAGACACACTCCAGAACCTCCATGGGGTCTCCCCAGTTGCCAGACTCTCTTTTGTTGAACAAATAACCAAGTAAACTAAACGTATGTGGGCGTGTACACCAGTTGTATATAGTTTTTTTAGGCTCCCCAGAACCCCTCCGAACCTCCTGCCCACACATATTTAAGAAGATAAATAAATATGAGTGTTCATGTCCTCCATTTTATAAAACATAAAAAAGAGGGAAAATAAAAATAAAAACAAAACTCAACCCACTCTCGTTACCCTTATAATTCTAACCCCCTAAGCTGAGACTAGACAAAAGCTTAGGTTTGGGCAGTATTCGAGAAAGCCGATAAATATAGAGGACCTAATGTAGGCCGTAGGACTGAGAGTACACCTTGAGATTCCCTCTCTCTAGCTCACTCTCTCTCGCTCTCTCTCTCTCTCTGGTTCTGCCTCTCATGTCCATCCCTTTCCATAAGAACGTCATTTTGTTGTAGCATACTTTTTAGCTGTAATCTGTTTAAATGCTTAACAAAGCAAGAAGCTTTGCCCACTTCCCCCACCCCCCCCCCCTCTATCACACACACACACACACTCTTCAAGAGAGGGAGCAGCAGGTCACAAGTAGAGCAACATTAAGTGCGACAGAGGCAGACAGAAGCATCCCTCCCACACACTCCCAGACATGGATATGCCTTGACAATATTTTGTCTGTCTCTTGCTTTTTAGTTGCTATTCATATTTGTGTTAATAATTGAATATTTCTATAAATCTTTGATACACAGACAAAAGAATTCTGCGCTCTGAGCGCGCCGAATTGTAGCTTTCTTCCCTCCGTGTGTGTGTTTGTGTGTTTGTTGAAGTGTCTCATTCATTTAAACCCCTTCAAAACTTTTCCAGTTACATGCCATGTGTGTATGTGTGTGGGTAAAGTTGCTTCCAACTTTTAGCGCCAAAAAATGTTAAAAGTAGTCAACTTCATTAAAACAAAAACCAAAGGAAACAAATTTTTTTATTCAGAGACCTATTGATTTAAAGAAATTTATATGCATTCCATAATTTAAGAACTTTTACCAAAAAAAAAACATAAAAAATTCTAGAAACGAGGAAATGAATAATTCATAAAAAGCCTCAGAGATTAAACGTCTTTTACATATTCGGTATTTATACTTACCTTCATAATAACCAGAATTTAATTCAATTTTTTTTTTTTTTTTTTTTTTTTTGAAACATTTTCTACCTACCAAAACCTTTGAAAAAAGAGGAGTATCTGAGTGGTATTCCCTGGGATACAGTCTGGCTTCGAGAAACTGGACAGGTGCTACGTGCCGATATCTAACTTATATATATTTATTATTGTAGGAATAAAGGAAAGATAAAGACTAATTCGACACGTTCTATATGAAAAAATATACGCGTCATCGATGTATAAGCCCTGGAGAATCCCTGACAAATACCTTATATAATATTTAATTCTAGTAGCAAGCATATAGACAATAGATATAGACAATTAAGCTAAGCTTTTAACCAATGCAGATTTTAACAAATGACGTAAATTGAAATTCTTAAATTTGTAAGTGTGCAATAATGTGGAATTTGGAAAGATTTCGAACGACTTAAAGTAAAGAGGTCTGGCCAGGAATTTTAATATAGAATTCAATTTTGCACTAAGCCTCTGATTAGATTGATTAGTTTTTATACCTTTTACCTTAAGAGTAAGGGTTTATTAAGTTTGTGCAAATGTATGTAACATAGAGAAAGAGACGTCGTAGATCCCCCAAAGTTACTCACAATATGATCAGCGTGACTAAAGAAATTAATCTAGCCATGTCCGTCTGTCTGAACGTCTGTCCGTCCGTCCGTGTGAACGCCTAGATCTTAGAGACTATAAGAGCTGGGATAACCAAACTTGTGATTCGGAGTCCTTAGTGTGTACGCTGCTCAAGAATATGTTTTTCTCACGCCCCCCCCCTTCCACCCCCTCACTTTTTCAAAACTTTGTCATCTCTACACTTTTAGGATTTTGGTATTAGTTGCTTTCGAAAAGTTGTTAGGAATTTAAAAATCTTTCTTTTAATATAAAACATGACTTAAATCGGACCACATTTACATGAAATATACAAAAAAAAAAAAATTTCAGTCAAGATTTTAGTTCCCCTTGCCTAATAGGTAACGGTCGAATGAACAGCCCGATAGATGGCATACTTGCATTATTGTGAACA
The DNA here is from genome assembly GCA_037075145.1 of Scaptodrosophila latifasciaeformis. Lineage (NCBI taxonomy): Eukaryota > Metazoa > Arthropoda > Insecta > Diptera > Drosophilidae > Scaptodrosophila > Scaptodrosophila latifasciaeformis. The sequence continues at coordinate 62,574 of JBAMCM010000154.1, forward strand.
ATGTTTTGTTGGATTGAAACGAATATTAAGACCAGAGTTTTAATGTGAATGTAGACGACTAGGGTTGCCACCTTTTCCTTTTCGATTCCGTCTACTAGGTACAGGATATCCCAGACTCGACCGCGTCCGAGTTTAACGTTCGGCTTCATTAGAATATATGAATAATATCTACGATGTAAATTTCTTCACATCTTTCTAGTCTATAAATTACGTACTTCTGTCCTAAATATTTTTTTGCACTTTTTATAAACTTCAATTATAAAGTCCCATTATAATAAATATTTAAAGGTTAAATTCAGAAGAAAGTTTCATTAGATATATTGAATTGCATAAAATATTATATATTATGAAACGGAAATATATGGGCGGATACGACTACATTTACCCCTCTAGCTTGAGGACAAAATGATTGGAAGAGATTTTTTGCTTTTCAGATGCACCATTCCATGGATCAATTGGATATGCTGGATCCGACGGGCTCAATGACAACCTTAGCGCCGATATCGGAATCGCCTTTAACGCCAACACACCAGCACCTGCATGGTTCCTATCACAGTATGAATCACATGATGAGCCATCACCATCCAGGAACGTTAAGTGGTCACACGGCGGGTAAGTTAGTTTGATTACCCAAAACACTCCCATCTCACCGCCCTCTCTCTCTCTCTCTCTCTCTCTCTGAATCTGGTAATTAAATTTCTAGGGCACCACGGGCACTCAGCGGTACATCATCCTGTCATAACGGCGGCTGTAGCCGCCGCTGGACTGCATCCCGACACCGACACAGATCCTCGTGAACTGGAAGCATTTGCGGAGCGGTTTAAGCAGAGGAGAATCAAGCTAGGTAATTTGGAATTGTCCCCTACCGAATTACATTAAATTCTGCGAGCCAATGAATAAATATGTAAGCCGTCACTATCTATCTCTCTCTCTCACTTTTTCTCTCAGGTGTCACGCAAGCCGATGTAGGCAAAGCATTGGCAAATCTTAAGTTACCTGGCGTCGGTGCGTTATCGCAAAGCACAATCTGTCGATTTGAGAGTCTCACATTGTCCCACAACAACATGATTGCCCTCAAGCCCATTCTGCAGGCGTGGCTGGAGGAGGCCGAGGCGCAGGCGAAAAATAAACGTCGTGATCCCGATGCGCCAAGCGTGCTGCCGGCTGGCGAAAAGAAAAGGTAGAAAGTGTTTTAATTACAGCGGTAAAAAATTCATAAACTATTGAGCCCAATCCAGACTCCCATCCCTTCAAGAAGCAATATAAGAAAATAAGTCTCGAAGTACACTTCGCTCTGTACCGAAGGCGTAGCAGAATAAGATTGTGGGTAACGTTGAGTTCTGGCTGGGCTGCTTTGAGTTGGGTACCCTACATGTTTTTTTCGGCAAGTTTGTCCTACCTGTGCTCAATGTTACTCCAACATTTCCTGAGTATTCCGCAAATATTTTCCAAAAGTCAAATGGTTCTAGTATCAAAGTTGCGAAAACTTCAGAACCACTTCTCATTCAATGCCTATAATTGATCAAGCAAAATTGGAGCCCGCTAAAGGTGGCCTTTGGCAGATTGTGATTTTTTTTTATGTACTTAAGCTTCCCCTCTTGATAAGCACAGCCTCATATTCAAACTCTGTCACAGTCACAATCACAGTCCAACAGCCAATCCCATATTTATATGGGGCACATTTATAAAGTAATCTATATCGAGTCTTTTTTCAAGAAAAAGGACTTCCATTGCGGCACCTGAAAAGCGTTCCCTGGAAGCCTACTTTGCCGTCCAGCCGAGACCATCCGGAGAGAAAATCGCTGCCATTGCCGAAAAGCTGGATTTGAAGAAAAACGTGGTACGCGTCTGGTTCTGCAACCAACGGCAAAAACAAAAACGTATGAAATTTGCTGCACAACAACACTGACAATCAAATAATACAGCCACACAATTAGGTATAGTTAGTAGTGTAACACCATCAATGACTGGACACGGCTCGGCGGGATTTGGATACTGATAGTCGTTTATGACAGCAGCAACAGCAGCAGCAGCGGCGGCATCAGCAGCATCGGTAGCAGCGGCAGCAGCACAAACACCAACAGCAACACAAATGGCAGCGACCACAATAACAACAGCAACTGCAACAGCATCAGTAGAAGCAGGAGGAGCAGCAGCGATATCAACAACAACAACACAAGCAACACCAACACCAATGGCTGAAGCTATGGCGATGGCGACAACATCACCACTACCTTTTATGGGTGACTATTATCTTTAGTGATACGATTTTATGAAATCAAGTAGCTTGGTTCAAACTCAACTCCAACGGATGGACGGAGCAATAGCGACAATAACATCCGCCTCCACCACCCCCACCATCATCATCACCACAGTGAGGCATCAAAACTAAAACAATACACTCACGCTAACACGCGCTTCCACTCACATAAACACACACACTCATAAGCACACTCTCGTACTACTCGCACATATACTTTTGATCAAGCCTACACATATACGTACACCGATTTTTCAGCACTCTCTTTGATTTTCATTTAGATAAAACTGAAATTTCTTGTAGCAGGAAAATTCCAATCATCCGGCAATGACAGCAACAACTGCGTCGAGGCCCACATCAAAGATACCATAAACATACATTTTATTTAAGCAACAAGCAACAAGAATATGATTATAATAATAATTGTAAAAAAAAAAACATAAAAAAGAAAAACTCTAAAAACAAATACACCCACCCACAATCACACACAAACACAACCACACACACACGCATACACACACGCACATAAAAAATATATCAGAAAACAAACAAAAATTTATGATTTTTTTTAGGAACGAATAACGAAACAATGGACCAACATATCAGAAATAAAAAATACAATAATTTATTAAATTGTAAAAGCTAAACAAATGGTAAGCAAAATACGCCTAGAATTTGAATAATAATAAAAATGAAAAACATTGAAATTTTATTCATTTTAAATGATTCTCCTACGCCTTTGGACATCTCAACTTTTTATACCCTGTACCTAAAAAGGTACAAGGGTATATTAAGTTTGTGCAAATGTATGTAACATAGAGAAGGAGACGTCGGAGACCCCCCAAAGTTACCCACAATATGATCAGGGTGACTAGAGAAATTGATATAGCCATGTCCGTCCGTCTGTCCGTCTGTACGTCCGTCCGTGTGAACGCCTAGATCTTAGAGACTATAAGAGCTAGGATAACCAAACTTGAGATTCGGACTCCTTATGTGTGTACGCTGGTCAAGTTTATTTTTTTTTCTCCCCCCGCCCCCCTTCCACCCACTCATTTTTTCAAAGCCATATAATGTCTAAACCTTTCGGATTTAAGTATTAGTTGCTTCTGAAAAGTTGTTAGGAATCTAAAAATCTTTCGATTGATATCAAGCATGGACCATATTTACTCGAGATATACAAAAAACAAATTTTGAGGGTCAAGATTTTAATTCCCCTTGCCTAACTGGCAAACTGCCGAATGAGCAGTCCGATAGATGGCGTGCTTGCAATATTGTGAACAATGTGTTTTTGGATTCAAAGGAATATTAAGACCACAGGTTTTATGTGAATGCAGGCGACCAGGGTTACCACCCGACTAGGGTTGCCACCTTTTTTTTTTAATTCCGTCTACTAGGTACAGGGTATCCCAAACTCGGCCGCGCCCGAGTCTAACGTTCGGCTTCATTATATATGATGTAGTGGTCCTAGTTAAAGATAAGGATTGGGGAGAGGGGGTAAAATAACACGAAAATTAAAACCATAGTAAATCAAACTTAGCTTTATTTAAATTGGTTAAGAAAATGCAGTGCTCTGAAGACTTACAGCTCCTTGAATATAGAATAATATTCGGATCAAGTTTGGCTACTTTAAATCTTTTAGTCATTAAGATATTAAGAGGGATAGAGGGTCCGGTCAACTAGCCCTTTCTCAGGTCTTTTATAGCTTCAGATTTTGTAGTTTCTGAAAGCAAGTTATTCTTTGGGTCTAAGGAGATAAGAAGAAGAGAAAAATAAAAAGGTCTGGGGACTTCTAGCTCAAAGATCTAGGTGTCTATACAATTAACCTAACTCTAGGTGTCTTCGATGTTACCTTCATCATTTAATACACATTACCCTTAAAAGGTACAGATTAATGGAATAATAACAGACTATAAGATATTATTTAAAAAATCTTTCTAACCCCAAGTGCCCAGGAAATAGCTAACTGTACAGATTATCTCAAAATGATCATTATTATGTTATAATAACATAGCGTAATCTAATGTAGACAGTAAAGATTTGGAATATTTTAAAATTTCTGTTTAATGTTTCATGGATTACTTTTAATGAACAACAGGCTTATTAATATATTTATTTGTGCATTAAATTAATAAGCCCGTCGTCTTATTTCTATTGATTCCTATATCTAAGTGGAGCTCATTCTAATATTGTGATCAGCTTAAGTCTACAACTCCTCTATATATACTACCTAGAGCAGTATGAGGTCCTTAAAATAAGGAGGTATTGAAGCATAATTATATAGCGCTTTGCACCAAGAAATAGTAATATCTGTAGTTTAATGTGTGACTGAAGTTCTTTAAATATGGAACGTGGCTTAATATATCCTTTAGACTTACAAGAGTACTGAACACTAGGAGTTCAGCATGACCACCTTGGGAAGTCCCAGATAAGACTGCTATAGCATTGTTAAAGTAATTTTAAGAAAATTTTCCTGAATTTGCCAAGTAATGCTATCAATATTTTAAATATTTTGCTTAGTTTCCCTTGGCTCTGTAAGCCATAGAAGAATACTTCAAAGAACCTGTTTAAATACGTTTCATTCTATGCAAACCTGTGGCTCAGTTTTTGGGGCCACCTCGGGCATTTGTCAGCCCATCTACAAAAAAGAATAGGAACTCCGGTGCCCCGAAAATAATCTTCTGCAGAACATTTTGTTTTAAACGAAGAAAACCAAATTAAATACCGTGGTAAAACGAAGGAGACATGCGACGCAATTCACGCATAAACCACAGACCCCACATGCAGACAAAACCAACCCTGCATAGGACACTAATAAGACAATTTACAAATTGACAAGTCCGCAAAGCTGATTTCCAAAAGTATAGGACTGCGGTGGCTAGCATGATGGACTTCATATCACAAACTCCTCTTTAATTCCATAACAAATTTGGACAAACAGTAGGCTCTAATGAGTCCGGTGGCTGTGCAAAAAGCAACGATACCTCCTTTTGATACCTACTTTTTTTACCCTATACCTAGAACTAAAGGATATATGTTTTAGGATTATCCCAATATAGATAGATATAGATAGGGAAGACCCCCAAGAAATACCCCTAGTATGATAAGGGCCACTGGAAAAGTTTACTGAGCTTTTATCTTGGCTCTGGAGAGTGATTTAAACTGAATAATTTTTAAAAACCTCATTGCTGCTTACATTTAATTTTTCCTTCTTTTTTCAGATTTGAAAAAAAAAATAATCGCCCAATGAAAAGGAAACCAAATAATACTAAACCACACGCACACAAAATAAAACGCACACTAAAAGCGACCAAACAAAAAGTGGACTTCAAATATTGCTTCAAGTGATCCGATAATAAAAAATAAAAAAATTTAATTAAAAAAATTTTAAAATTTGCGCTAAAAAACGCGCTAAACTGGGTAAACTAAAAAAAAAAAAAAAAAAAAAAACAAAAAAAAAAAACTACGAAATTTTAAGAGTCTCAGTGAAAAATAACACACACTGCGTTTCACACACACACACACATTCGTACATACAAAAACACACACACACACAAATGCACACAAGCATGTCATACATATGCCATAAGCCGGTTTAAAATTAATGTATGATTCAAACTATGTACATATATACAAACATTTTATTGTAAATAATACGAGAATATTTAGAGAACAGTTTCTTAAAATCAGAAATATTGAAAACAGTTATTAAAACAAAATATATATATATATATATATATATATATATATATATATATATATATATATATAAAGGCAATAGCTAGGGATTTCCCCACCATCCACCATCCATCAACCCACACCACCTAACCCAACTCAAAACCATATTTCTTTTCCTCGACACGAAAACAAGAAAACAAAAAGAAAAAAAAATCTGCAATCTTGAGGCTTCCTTCAGTACGATTGTTTTTGACTTGGTCAGCAAAGGAACAAAATTTTTTTCTAAGTCCAAAAGGCCAAGACCAGCCAGTGATTCCCCCTTTCAATACCAAATCCAAGTCCCAGCCAGCACATAGCGATGGGTCAAAACAATATAATAATAATAATAAAAAATAAAAAATTCCCCAAAAACAAAAAAAAAAAACTAAGCGCAATACAATTTTTTGTCTAATTATAAGTAAATGAATGCAAATAAAAAACGATAGCAGCAACTGGAGATATTGCAACGAATTTAAACTGTTGCCAAACTAAACTAAACAAAATAAAGAAAAAGTATAAAAACCAAAAATTAAACAATTGATTAATTTATTACTATATATATTTAAAATTAAATTTAGATTTTTTTTTTACATATAAATAAAAATTAGCAGATTTAATAGTTTTAACTAGAGCTGTACATAAAAATATAAACTAAATATAATACCTAAATTAAAAGAAAGCGTGTGAATGATTTTGAATGTCAAGCAAAGAGAGCAAGAAAGAAGGAGAGGCGGAAAAACCAAATACACAAGAAAAAGAAAGCCCAAAAAATATATGAAATAAAAATTAAAAAAAAAAAAAACACAAAAAAAATCAAATGGAGAAAAAATATGAAATAGTTTTATATTGAAAAGAAGCAGACAAATTAGAGCATAAAACTTAAGCAACAAATAAAAAAAAAATCGAAATTTTTTTCAAAAGCGCATAATAAACAATAAATAATTATAATATGTATGGATAAACAATAACAATTTATAATAATTTATAATACAAAAACAAAAAAGAAAGAAAACACGAATACAACTACATTTAAATATAATTTTAGTAGTTTCTAGACACAAACCGAACAAAAATAATAATGATATTGTAGCATGAAATCAATTGAAAAGTGCAACGTGCGATGAGAAAACGAGGAAATGTCGCAAAATAAACAAAGACAGAAAAAAAAATAATAAAAAAAAAATGCCACAAAAACAAGTGACTTTTATTTTTGAAGATTAATGTAAAAGGCGCAACCGAAGCGAAGCAGTCGAGTGTGTGGGATGAAAATATGAACTTGTTCCGCGTGAACTAAATCTTGCATGCAAAAATCTGCAAGCAAATTGGATAGCTACATCGATCTCATGGGGCCTAAATTATTTATTCAACCAAGCTTTCTGAAATTTATTAGTATTTAAGTACTCCTTAAGTGAGTCCTTAAAAATGTATTAATAATTTAATAAATAAAATATTTGGGGAGTGGGAGTTAAATCTCACAAGGTTTTTGCAGATAATTCTTATATTTGTCTGTTTTTAGTATCAATCGAAAGAGTTTTTTGTTTAGCAATTACAAAAGAGATGTGGACTTTTTTTTCCGATTAATAAAAAGCATAAACTTGCGCTTTCTGATGTCTTGTAGATTTTCTAAACCAAATTTCTCTGCTTTCATACAAACAGACATGGTTTGATTGATTTCTCTAATGTTAGGTGCTTTAGGCAAAACATTCTAACGATATGTGACAATTTAAAATCGTGCTGAGTAACTGTACTGCATCAAAAAAGGAGTAATGATCTCTTTGATTGGAAGAACAGAACTGATTTTATTTTTCTATTTGTCTCCATTTTGTAAAATTATTGAACTTATGTACTATACAATTTTGTCTTGTTTACTTACAACCCTTTGATGAGTACAAAAATTAATTTTAGATTAATGGACTGTAATTTCTTATCTTTTTGGATTACTAATTTTCAAGTAGCTATGCCTGTTTTGGGCGCAAATGGATTTAAATGACATTTAAAAGTGTCTTGTAAAAAGATATCAATGCTAATGCTTGAACATCTAGAGACGCTGATTTGGGTTTTACCTGTACTGACAGTCTATCCTTTCCCTTGGGGTACAGGGTATAAAAATGCCAAATTTGGTCGCAATATGTTATTTTGGTAAACAAAGAAGTTATGACCATATCATCATAGCTTTCGAGGTTATTATAGGATTACAATTTTCATTCCAAACATAAGTTCGATACCAGAAAAATGGAATAAACTTATGAAAAACAAAAAATATCTGTTAATTTTTCTCCAAAATTTAAACGTTCCTTTCAACGAAATATAAGCAGATTAATAACCCGACAATTTCACTATTCTCTTTCTATTGCATAAATTTTTAAAAACAGACCACAAATTCCCAGGACAAAACATAACAGAATTGATCGTACTTTTGAAATTTTTTAGGTTTTTAATTTTATTAGCAACATTGCTTATTTTGTGAACAGAATGATAGTCCAAGTTGCGGTGGGATTAGACCACCTTATAGCGTCCCTTGTTAAAGACGTGATGTGCTGAGCTCAACTTGAGCAGCTCTTCCTTGATGAGGCGGGTGATCTCACGCTTGGCCTTTTGGACGGCCAGCTCGCTGCAGCTTTCAATGGCCAAATACAGTTTACGTTCACCCTCAGGCGGTGTCTTGCCCTGGGGTACATAAGTGCCGCGGACGGTGAGCCCAGCCTCGGAGTATTCCGAAATCTGGGCCAAGGCCTCCTTGGAAGTCACCTTCCAGCGGGCCTGCTGTGGGAAGTCATTTATCTCTAGCTCTTCTTCGTATTTGGTAAAGGAATTGGTGTTGCTGCCCATGAGGCTACCCAGGCCATCTTCATCGTCCTTGGGCTGGTAGTTTAGTTTGTTGTTTAACTTGGCCGCCAACTGTTCGACTACCGTGCGGGCTGTGAGCATCGGTTGCGGAGGATTGCCGGTATGTGGACCTTTCATAATTGTCTCGTTCGGCACCTGGGTGATCTTGGTGTCTAGATTCTTGGTGCTATTGATTTTAGAGGCCAGGCGCTTTGCTAGTTCTAACTTGTCAGAGCCAATGGTGAGCGCCGTCGCCTGTGGGCCACTAACAGGAGGGGCAGCAACTTGAGCCGCGATAGCCAAGTTTGCAGCGGCCACAGCAGCTGCTGCTTGAGCAGCAGCGGCGGACAGAGCCGCATTTCCTGCACCCGGGAAGGTATCCTTGACGGTGCGTTTGGCCGCAAAGATCTGCTCTATTTGCTGGTCAATATCTTGTTCGATGTCCTCCTCATCGTCCGAATCGGCCAGGCCCAAAGCGGCCTTCTGCAATTTCTTGCTCTCCTTGACGGCATTGAATTCCTGTTCGTCGAATTTAAAGCCTTTGCCACTGAAACCGCCACCGGTGTGTACCTTCTTGCCCTCGGCTTCCTGGGCTGTTTTGTAGTCGGTCCAGAGCGTGTTTAGTTCTGGAGGCACCGGTGTGCCTGAAAGTTCTAGAGCGCGTATAATATCACCGGCATAACGAGACTGCTCTTGGGTGATAAAAGTGTAGGCGCTGCCACGTTTTCCCGCCCGACCTGTGCGTCCGCATCTGAAAGAATTACAATTAGTAGAGTACTCTGGTTAATTCGGAACCCTTACCTGTGCACGTAGTCCTCATAGTGATTGGGCACATCGTAGTTGACCACCAGTATGAGATCTTTGACGTCCAGACCGCGGGCAGCCACTGAAGTGGCTATCAGGAGACGCACCTTGCCTGACTTAAAGTCAAGGATGGTGGAATCGCGATCAAACTGATCGATACCACCATGCAGACTCATGCAGGAATAGGAGGCCTTCATAAGATCTCTCAGAAGTATATCAGCATTCTCCTGCTTATCCACAAAGACAATAATGCTGCCCTTCTCTTGGTAGACGCCCAGTAATTCCAGCAGCTTGAAGAACTTTGCCTCATCCGACAAGAGCACCACATGCTGTTCCACATCCTTGCAGACCACCGAGCGGCCTCCCACAATCACTTCTATTGGTTTCTTTAAAATACGACGGGCCAAGGCCTCCATCTGCCTGGGAAAAGTGGCGCTGAACATCACCGTCTGCCTGTCTGGCCGAACATTGTCGATGATCCTCATTACCTGCGGCTCGAAGCCCATGTCGAACATACGGTCCGCCTCGTCCAGGACTATATAGGTTACACGCTTCAAATTGGTCACTCGACCCGAATTGGCTGCCAGCATGTCTATCATGCGCCCAGGCGTGCACACAATAATCTCGACGCCCCGTTTCAGCTCGGCAATTTGCTCGGAGATGCCGGTGCCGCCGTAGACACAAACGGGCCGCAGATTGAGGGTCTTGCTAAATTTGCGTATGTCTTTTCCGATTTGCATGCACAGTTCGCGTGTGGGTGCCATAATGATTGCTATGGCACCATCTCCATCCTCCAGAGCCGGTTGGTCCAGGATGTGCCTAAACATTGGTAAAATAAATGCCAACGTCTTGCCACTGCCAGTTTTAGCAATACCTATCAGATCCCGTCCGGACATGATGGCCGGTATGGCCTGGCACTGAATGGGTGTTGGCTTCTCAAAGCCCAGCTTGCGTAGGATGTCCATCTCTTTTTTACTAACGCCACAGTGAGCCCAGGTCTAGTGTGTTGGATAAATGAATGAAAAAAATATTTCGAATCTTAGGGATTATCTTCGGGGTGCCGAAGATCATATACTTCATTCGAAAAGAAAATATATAAAAAATCATTGGATTGGACTCCTTGTTTATATGGTTAAACGATCCGAGTGGATTCTTGAAATGTTTACATAAAACTAGACAGACATGACTATATTAACCATTGGAAATTTGGAGATCAAAAATGCCTCCAACATCTTGGAAGAGAATACAAACATAAGTCCAATCAGGCTATATTCGGCATTTCACTTCCACTGATTCCACTATTTCTTTTATCTCTAATATTTTAATATAATATAATGTAAATAAGTTAAATAATGCCAGCATATTCCTAGAGTGCAAGACACGGTTTCGATTTTAAGGGAATAATTGGCCGAATCCAACAAAAAATTTGTAAAAGGAAAAGTGAAAGTGCTTTGAGTTTTTCGATGGAAAACAATTAAATTTAGAGGTTACTCACCTTGATGGGTTTAGGGCAGCCCTTGCCTTTGACATGGATGCCTTCTAGGTCTGCACGATATTTCTCGACCTCAGCTGGTGTCATGCGAGTTAACTCCGGTACTTCCACATAGAAGTTCTTACGAAACGGAGCATAGGACACGGAGGAATGATCTATTTTAGCCAATTCTTTGCGATGTTTCATGGCCAAATTAACGGCTGTATCGCGAATGTCCTCCAGTTCATCTTCACTCGAATACTCTAGACTGTCCATGTTTTGTTCGATAAGTTCGCCTTTTTTTGCATTGATGGTCTTTCGCTTGGCTATGCCCGTCAGTATGACAACACCTTGCGACTTTTTGGGCGGGTTAACAAAGTTGTTGACACGACACATTTCCTTGTTCACTTCCTGCATGTAGGCATCTAAGGGATCGATGTCATCCTCCTCCTCATGCTGCTGCGGATTCGACTGCTTTTCTTGGGTATTCGAGGCGTTTGGTTTTGGGTCGACATCGGCTTCCTTTGCTGATTTATTGGCATCTGTGTCAACTGCAGCATCTTTTTCCATAGCTTCGGGTTCGGGGTCATTTGAAGTTTTTGGTGCTGCTTCACGGGCACCGGAAGCTTCTGCAACTTCATTGGTCTTGATGGCTGGGGTAACGCTGTGGTTGACTTTGGGCGAGCCCACCTTTACTCCGAACACTTTTGTGAAACCACTACGACGAACTAGCGTGAATTTGGGATCCTCCAATTCGGCTTCATCCAAACGTTTTCGTATGCTATGAAATTTGGAGGGCGGTGAGTCTGGCTCGGAATCCTTTTTGCTGTCAGAGATTGGTGCATGATTGCTGTCATCTTCCTCAGACTCGTCTTCTAAACTCCATTTCTTGGCTGTCTTGACATCCGCGGGAACGATCGGCTTAGCTTTGACCGTCTCTTCTTCCTTGAGTTTTCGCTCGGCGCGCCACCGCTCGATGCGTTCCCGACGCTTGTTCATTTCCTGCTCTAGGCGACGCTGTTGTTCCTCTTTGTCGATTTCTTCCTCCTCATCCGAGGAGCTGGATGATGGCACGGGTATGACCACAGAAGTTGTTGGGACAACCACACGACGCGCTTCTTGTTCACGTTGCCTCTCACGTTCTTTTTCCCGCTCCCTTTCTCTTTCCCGTTCTTTTTCACGTTCACGCTCTCGCTGTCTTTCCCTATCACGCTCACGGTCACGTTCCTTCTCCTTTTCCCGTTCTCTCTCCATCTGTCTTCTGTAAAACAATTTACTTTATTTTCTTTTTTATAAACTATTTTTTTAACTTCACGTACTTTTCTTTTTCATAGTCCTTTGATCTGGATTTGGAGCGCTTACGGCGTTTCTCGTCTCTGCGGCGTTCGCTATCTTTACCGGACTCCTTGTTGCGTTTACGCTCCTCACGACCGCTACTTCGCATGCTGCCACCATTTCTTGAGGATTTACTTGGCTCATAATCGATACTACTATTATGGCGCTTCTCCCGCTCGCGGTCTCTATCTCGTTCGCGTTCACGATCACGTTCTCGACTGAAAGCATACAATGCATTAAAAAAAACAAAAGCAAACTTGCGGAAATAAACAAAAACTCACCCAGATTTTTTGGACATTGCCGGTGCGAAAAAGCCGAAAGAGGCTTCGAATTTGAAATGCTTTTTGTTTGTAAAAAGACAAGAGCGTGCGAATTTCTGCCCTACAAAATCAATGTGAATAGTAGGATCCTGCTATATTATACTTATTATTACAAATAAATCACTTTGCCATTAGTTCTAATAATTCTTTTCAACTAAAGTAACAACGTTGCTCTTGTAAAACAAAACAGTGCTGGAAAGAATAAAAACCAGGGCAACGGGTGGTGTTAATCAGAAATTATCCATTATCAAACACTAAAAGAATTTATCGAATTCAATAAATCTGAATTTCATAGCACAATCAAAGGTATTTTTGCTTGTATTAAATGTATTGGTTCCAAACGCAATAAAGTCAAATTGAAAATGTCTGTTGAATGCACCTTCATTTTAATCACTCAAGCGCAGGGCTATGATGATTTGTGTCAGGCAGCATTTATGCCAATGTAGCGTCGTACTTGGGAACCTTGCTCCGGAACTTGTTCCTTATTTGGAAATTTGACAAATTATTTGTAAATAAACAAACAAATGTTTATATGGTACTAATTGAACAGAAAGCACATGATTTTTCTTTGCCATGAGTCTTCCAAGTTTTAAGCAAAATCTTAAATTAAATCATGACATTTGTAACATCAAATATATTATGAATATTTTTCATGTAAATTTTTATTTGAAATTAATTTTCTTATTTTTTTAGCCCATTTTATAGTAGAAAAATATAGATTAAAAACAATGTTTTTAAAAAAAAAAAATGTTTTTTTAAAAATTATGGAGTAAACTAAAAGATCTAATGAACGTTCCCCTTGTTATCTTGTTTGAAAGAACAGCTGATCGTTTGCAGAACCACCTGCAACCAAGAGACTATAAAAGAAAAAAATTTGTATTCCCGAAATTGTGTGATTTCCCTATAACCCATTGGACAAATGCGGCAAAATGAGTGCAAAGATAGATTTGATTTCCCACTTACAAGCAATCGAATTGGAAGATTTGCTCTATTTAGAACGTGATCTAAGTTTTAGTCAGAAGGTAAACAATAATAAAAAAAAAAAAAAATGGAACTTTTCAGTAATGTTTTGTACTATTGTATTCATTAGGTGTCATTGGGATTTTTGTTGTATGGTGATCAGCTGGCCAATGCTGCCTACATTTTGCAAAAACTTTTGGGTATTTCCCATGCAATCATGAATGGCAACTATCCAGACACTGATATATTGCGTCAATATGCTAATATAAATTCAGCCAACTGGCGTGGTCATATGGTCGAGGCCCTGGCCATCATTAATGCTCGCCGAGTGCTGCGTAAATTGGGATTCGAATGGGAGGATATCCGACTTCATTATTTACCGCACATTTTAGAACTTACAGTGCATGTTCATCCCCTTCTGAAGGCCTTGTATATAATCTCCGAACGTCTGACAGCAGTCCAATCTGGCTCTCTAGTCATGAAAATCAATGAGCAACTATCAACGGGCCAAAATGCTCTTGATCATATGCGTTTTTATAATTTCACCTACTTGGAAATCTTTCTCCTAAACTGGATTTCTAGACAACAAATAGCTTTGGGTAATTTCCAGTGCGAAGGATCAAATCTACAAATTTTCATTGAGTATTTGAAATTTAACGATATGCAACATCTGGCCCGTCTTCTTATCGACACCATCAACAGCAATGCCAATACAGGAGACGTTGGATCGGTGCCCAAAACACAAACCAATTTCGACGAAATCGAGAAGTGTTCGACTTCACAAGACGCTTTTAAATCTAGAAATAATTTAAATAATTGCCTAGAGAAAGATAATTTACGAGTAAGTGAAATCAGCAAAGAAGTGAAGTTTGAAGTGCGGCGGGAGAGTGCCGGGATTGCGTTGATTATTAACCAGCACGAATTTCATCGGAACGTCAGTCCGGACCTCGAGGTAGCCTAATGAGTTTCTGACTTTTTATTCTTCATATTTTATCCTTTGCCCATTTTAAAATAACAGCATCTATTGCCTCAGGATCCCCTAAGTCCACGTACAGGCACTGATCGTGATCGCGAACGCCTCAGTGCAATATTTTCAAACCTCGGATATGTCGTCGAGGTTCACGACAACTTGGAGCATCTAGAGCTGCTTACCTGCATTCGACATGCGTGTTCACGTTCTCTGCTGCTTGATTCTTTGATAATTTGCATACTCTCGCATGGTTTTGAGGGCGCAGTCTTCAGCAGCAATAGCATTGGCCTGAAGCTCACCGATATCGAGAACATACTCTATGGTGATGAGAATCTTCGCGACAAACCTAAAATGTTAATCGTACAGGCCTGCCAGCAAAAGGCCAGTCAAAACAATTCCAAGACAGTAAGTCCAAAAATTACGCTTTGCTTTTAAAAATCTTTTCATTATTTTTTTTTTTTTTTTGAGAAAAGTTTGATGCAAACACGTTTATAAAGTCGCCATTTCAACACTTGAATCTGGTCAAGGCCATGTCCACGGTGCCGGGATTTGCAGCCCATCGAAATACCGCCCTGGGCACATGGTTTATACAGTCTCTATGCGATTCCATAGAACAATATTCGGATAGGTAAGAATTATTCCTTTGAGACATTCCACTAAACGATTTGGACTTGTATGACAGCTATATCATATAGTGATTCCATACATATGAAACTCGGTATAATTGTGGGCCTCTTCACAAGCCTTCCAAGTTTTTTATTCGATGGAGTTGGGTCTGTAAAATTCAGAGATCTCTCCAGAACCAAATTATACTATATAACGGTTCGATCGAAATCCGTAAATACAAATTAAGGCGTCAAATTGAATGGTGTGCAGTCCCTAAGTACTGAAGACCTTTCTTAAACCGATCTGAACCTGAAAAACTGATCTAACCGGCTTTGACTGTAAAAAATAGATTTTTAAGGATTCTTTTGCCTTTTTTTTCAGCCAACACATTCTTGATATTTTGACACATGTCACCTGGGTGGTAAGCAATAAAAGTGGCAGCAAGGCGGAAACCATGTTGCCCATCACACACAGCACCCTGTGTCGCCAGTTTTTCCTGCCCAAAAAGAGCAATTGAGCATTTTCCATTTTATATATATATATATATATATATATATATATATATATATATATATATATATATTTTATTCACTTAAGAAATACAAAATTATTTGTAAAAAAAATGAAGTATTTTAATTCTTGTTGCCTTTCTTGAACTTCAGACGTTCGACTATGTCCAGCCAATTGGAAATGTCCTTGCGGTTATGGAATAACTGTATTAATTCCTTCAATTCTTTTGTGGAAACGCTGTCATCGCTGGCCTCGGTGTCGATGACCTTTGCAGCATATGTCAAGATACTCTTATCGAATTGTTTCAACTCCTTGGGGTACTTGGCCTGGTTGGCCAGCAGTTGCCGTTGCTGCTTCACCAGAAGACCAACGATCTGGACACGACGGAAACTACGGATCTTACCGGACAACAAGTGCCCGACCAGATTGTTGGATAGACGAATGAGACCCGGCCAATTGCCGACCGCTAGGGCCTCGAACATGGCTAGAGAATGGTGAGAATTACGACGACTCACCCAATCCTGGATGTAGCCTTCAAGCAGAGGCCAAATGAACTCTACATCGGCCAGAGTAATCAAGTGAGCCACACACTTGTCCCGCCACTCGTTCGCCTCGGATTTGACAGCCTTGCTTGGAGTAGTGCCGGCCATCTGGGGGCTGGTTTCCTCGCCTGTCGGAGCCATCATGCGTTCTATAACCTCTTGAGTGGCTTCACTGTCAGAGAGACTTAGTTTCTTCTTGGGTTTCATTTCGAGTACTTTACGCAGCATCTTTTTGCTGGCCTCATTTAGGGATTTCAATTTGGCATCGCCACTGCTAAACTTGATCACATGATAGATACTCGTCAGCACATCCAGGAGCACCTCGACGGTTAGAGGGTTTTGGTTCAAAAACAATTCAATCAGATCGAGGACGCGTATGCGAAAATGTAGCAGGGAAGTGCCAGTGATGCGTTCCACTTTGGTGGGTTGTTTTTTCTTCGACTTACCCGACTGGGGCCTGAAGGCCTGGAAGGCAGCCTCCAGGGCAGCGTTCAGTCGCTGGCCTTGCTCTTCATCCACGTCATTCCAGTCCACAGAGCTGGCGTCTTCATTGTCGTCGGCAATCAGGGCCGAGCGCACACTCTCGCGTATTTGATCTAGACGAGACTCCTCTTCCTCCTCCTTCTGGTCTTGTTGCTTCTCTCCGTCCTCCTCGTTTTCATCGTCATTTTCACTCTCACTTTTGTCAGTTTCCTCTTCCGAATCATCAGATTCGCTATCGGAGTCCACCTCCATTTCACTCTCTTCGCTGTCGGCATCTGCATTTTTAGACTGCTCGTCCGACAAGGGATTCCTGGTCATATCCAACACTTCCAGCATTTGATCCAAATTATATTTACCGAAGCTCTTGACAATTTCGGATCCTATGATATTCACAAACTGCCGCCAGACATGGCCATTGTCCATGAGCAACAGCAGAAGAACATCCGTCAAAACATCCTGCCAGTTGGGCTCCTCCTGAAAAGAAAGTCGAGAAAAATTAGCTCAAGGCTATAAGCTATCCCTAATGGATTACCTTATTTTTGGTATTGCCACCCTGTTCCTCCTTTTGTTTTTTGCAGCATATTAGAATATCTTGGATGGCGCCTTCAGGCACACCGTTTTGTGTGCACTGTACCAGGCCCATGAAAAAAACCAGCGCATCGAAAGCCAAACCCAATGCATCGCCTTGGTCACTGGGTCTTTTCAGAGTCTTCACAACAACCTGCCAATCCTCTCTCTGGGACTCATTTCCAGCCATTCGTAGCTTGTTTTCAGCCTCCGGTTTTGATAGAAGTTTTGCCAATTTCTTAACATGCAGTTGCAAAGCCTTGCCCAAGTCCTGGACATTTGTGATTTGAGTGAAGACACAACCAAAAAAGATTTCCTCGCAACGCTTGGCAATTTCTTTACTAAACGGGGCTGCCTCTGCAGCCGGGCAGGGATTCATGTCTGCATCCAGATGGAAAATCGCGGCCTTCAAGAAAAATTCCAGCTGCTCGTTGCGCCAACTGGAGGCCTCGGACTTGACAAGCTTGGGCAGCTGGAGCGTGGCCTGCATTTGATTGAGGTAGTGATTGCGTAGCCCCTTCGTGATCTGCTCCTTCTCGGAGGTTAGCTCCTGTTTGTAAAATTCGAATATTTCCTTGAGACTCTCACTATTTAGTTGGGCAATTAATTGCTGCACCAATCTGGGCAGCTGAACTAAATTATCTAATTGAGGATGGGCCATAAGTAGACGCCGTAGAATACCCAATTTACTAGACTCTACTGCGGTTGTCTTCTCGAAACTCAAAAGCAAAGAAGCCTCGAGCACACGCAGTGCCTCAAAGATCTTGAGCTGTGAAGTTTTCTGTGCAGTTTTCTTGGTGTTCTTCGCCAAAGACATTTCAGCCACAGCCATGGCCAGGAACTTCTCGCTGAACAAAATTAAAATGTCTGTCTCTCCCTTGCTGTGCAAGAGGACAGAGCTGGCCACTTGAATAGCGCAAACCTTGGCTTTGGCCAACTTGAGGGCATGTTTGTCTACACAGGACTGCCAGATGAACAACAGTTTCTCATCACTGGCCAGAAATTTACCCAAGCGCAGGTAGAGCTTCTCGCCCAAGGCAGACGTTGAGTTCAAGTACATGTCAAAGATGTTGTCATATTGGGCCGCCTGGCCTTTGCCCCAGAGACAGGTCTCTAGTTGGGAGCGATCCACTACCTTGGGCTGGGTCAAATGGATGGCCAGCAGTAAATCCACCAGGTGCAGTTGTTGGGGTCTGGTCAATTTGGCTTTCAGATCTGGCCAAATATGTTCCTTGAAACGTTGACTCTTGACCTGTTAAAAAAAATATATAAAAAATTGGTCCATGGCTAATTCAAATATGAAAAAAAATTATTCGGAATTAAATTTGAAATTGGAGAAAGAATATTTCAATAAATAAAAAGAAGGTTGATGGGCTAGTTCCCATATAATCAGTCGGGAGGACAGGATACAGACCAATCTGAGGGTCTGCGATGTTGGGGTGGGTGCAATGCTTCTTGTAATACAAAGTCAACTCACCTTGGTCAGGGAGTCCACCAAGATATTTGCGGACAAGGACATGAGGTATTCGCGTCCATTCAAATTGGCCTCGAGAATTTTATAGACTGTTTGGAGCAATTCGGCGATAGCATTTTTAAACCTTTCGGTTTGGATTATGCTAAATACTGTAATGACTTGTCCCACAGCTGCCAAAGAGTCCTCTTTGCCCTTTTGTTGATTTCCCACAGGCAACTCCTGTTTCATGTAATCCAATAATTTTATTAAATCAATTGAGGACTCCGACTCCAGCAGGCCTGTGATGTAGGTGGCATGTAGGATTACAGAGTCCTTGTCATCGGCTCCGGTGCAGCGTATTAAACGTTTCAAGGCATAAGCACAAGTGGCTTCGCGCTGGGCGAAAAAAAAACATTCGATTTAAGTGTTTTTTTAGTTTTTAGTTAGTTGCTCACCTTTTCGGGATCGGTCTCAGACTTGATAATGTAGACCAAAGCATTCAGTTTTTTTGGTGTTATTTTTTGATTCTGCATTTTTTTGAATACCGCAAAAACGGACTTGTTTATATTTGAAAGAATATTTTTGTACACTGTTTTTACGGGCCTTTCGGTGTCACTGGCATCGGGTTTCTCCTCGTTGAAAATGGATTCTGCGGCTTCCTCATGGTTTTTAGTCTGTTTCTTTGACTTAGGCTCTGTTACCAATTTATCTTTACTGTTGGAGTTATGATTTATTTTAGCTTTTTTGTTGCCAGTTACAATAGACTCGGTAGTATTTTCACGTTTTTTCGCCATCTTCTTGGTTCCCATTTCCGTTTTTTCCGATTTCATATTTGTGGACTTTTTGTGTTTTTTAGCACCGTTGGCCATAGGTTGCAAATTTTCTTTATTCTTATTTACAGCCTGAATTCCATTCATAGTTAGGATATGGAAACAATTTAATTCCTAGCACTTGCCGCAAAACACAAAACAACGTGCGCGCATTTCAGTGAGGGTATTCCCACGTGAAGTTTAAGGTATATTGGAAAGCAAGTTGGCCCTCCTATTCAACAGCTGCTCTCAAAATAGTGCTGCCAACTTATTTAATAGCAACCAAAAGCAACCACCTCAGGTGCAGTGTGGCCACATTGTATTGACAGAAAATCCTAATAAAAGCATACTTAAAATACCACAGAAAGAGAGAAAGCGTCAGCTTGCTTATACATACAATAGTACAAAAGAAAAAAAATTACTTATTTTAATCCATATACACATATATATAAACACAAACTGCGCTCTATATATATGTTTATATACCTTTATTTGCTCTACATATAAGTACATCCATATATATGTATGTTTGTCACCTACTGTACCGCCTCTACATTATGTAAGCAAAACAAAGGCGTCAATAAGAGAGACACTACTGCGATACCAAGCGATACGCAAAACGACAAGCAAATAACCACCAACCCAACGCAAAGCAAACAAAAAAAAAGGAATCAAAATGTTATAAATAGTTAAATGCAGTTTTGCATAACCACTGAAACCAAATCAAAGTAAGATGAAAAAAGATTCTACAAGTCAGCCTATCTTGTCCTGGTTGTCGTTGTTATTGTTGATTTCATTGCTAAGGTGCTGCTTGGTGCTGCCGTTTTTCAATGGCCAAAGCAGAACCAGCTCAACGCAATTTTAAAGCGAAAATTATATATGCCAAAGTTTGCCCACGCACATACTCAGAGCCACACATACACATATATACACGCTTCATGCACACAACGCTTATATACGCAAAAAGAAAATAATTTTGCAAAGCAGTTGAGTCATGTTAAGAGTATATGTGGGGAGGGCATACAAAGGCAACAACAATAACAGTGGTGACATGGAATAAAGTGTGATAATTTTAAAATTTCTGAAATGTCTATCTCGAAATTGAAGGACTTATAAGTAGCATTGAAAAAACACATGCATATACATATGCATAACCTAGTATGTATACACGTAATATATAAATAAATATATATATATACATATATATTTTTATATATCATTTGTGGACATACATATGTGTATTTAAATGCATGTATTTCCATTTGTAATGTGTAGCTTGTACATATATGTGTGTGTGTGGCCCCTTCAAATATAACGAGATTGAATATGCAAACAACAAAACATGTGCTTATGTATCCACAATGAATTGACTTTGTCCGATTTTGTCTTATACATGCACACTAGCGTCACTTCGTACTATGGGCTGGGGCATGGGAGGAAGCGAGACAAAAAGTATTTATACCAGACTGTTTGTGTATAAAGGTCATGAGCTAGACAGGAACAGCAAGTGAATGAAGGATGGAGAATGACATTTTTGTGATTAACAAGACAGTTCATAAATGAATGCAGTCATGAAAACAATTTTTACTATTATAATAGTCCTTACGATACGGTGATTTCCAATGAAATTTGTTAACGGTAAATAATTAACGCATCTATTTGTAGTCTATTTGAACCTTTTATTCAATTAATATTCTCATATTATTCGTATAAGTAAGAAAAATAAGCATTTTCTATACACATGAATAAAGTAAAAAAGTATAAGGCATACACATACATATGCAGCTACCGATACAGATGAGATCCAGCCCAGCCATTAAACAAAAATGTTGCGGGCAACATGTTGCCCGTTTCGTTAACTTTAGAATTTTGGTGGTTGTCTAAGCTTAGAAAACACTCCCCATAGACTAAGCTGAAGGAAACAATGTGTTTTTTCTTTTTTTTTAATTACTGTTTTTTTTTTTTTTTTAGACTATAATTTAATTGCCACTTCTCTGACAGTGTTTTTTTGAAAGCCTGTAAAATTTTTACTAAAAATCGAAATAGAAAACAAGTTCATTCGGTT
Source organism: Scaptodrosophila latifasciaeformis (assembly GCA_037075145.1). Lineage (NCBI taxonomy): Eukaryota > Metazoa > Arthropoda > Insecta > Diptera > Drosophilidae > Scaptodrosophila > Scaptodrosophila latifasciaeformis. Next base: position 84,269 of record JBAMCM010000154.1, read on the forward strand.
ATATTTCAAATGTTTTTTTGATGTACGTTTCAAATTTGTTCTGTCTTATAATTGATTATGTTGATCGGTCTAAGTACGCAGCATTATAAAAAGGAAATTCTTTAATTTTTGTCTTGCCAACCACGCATTAGCCCTCAGCCCAGCAACATGTTGCACAGTGTTGCTTGGTCGCCATGGGTAAATTGTAAAGTTAGCAGTTGCTCATGATGTTTGCTAGTCTCCATTTTACATACTCCTTACTATTAACATTTCGCAGCTTCACAATAACAATAATTACTCCATATAGTACCAACAATAATATTCTATTGTGTTATATATATTATTCTTTTTTTCTTTTAATTATCAATTATCGTTAGTCAAACCAAGAGTGAAGTTTCAATAAGAAAACTATTTAAATAAAACCAAGAAGACGCAGCAAAAGAAAAATGTCGTTCATTGCACCAGACCCTGTAAATCCACCCAACAACATCACATCATCCAATGCTCAGATCACTGCTGATGAACAAACTAAGCAAACTGAAAATCAGTCCGAGCTTAAGACAAAGGTCTGCGATCTAGATGAAGATCTGGAAGACGGTGAAATCGACGACGATGACGACGACGACGAAAATAATCACCAAGACACAGGGCAGAACACCAGTTCAAACCAGGAGAATGATGTTCAATTCGTTGGCATTGAAAAGAACATGGATAAGCCCCATCACCGTGATGATGATCTAGTTTATGTGGGTACGGTAGTTGGAGGGCGTGATGCCATTGCTTGTGAGCTTAGCAAATCTAAAAAAGCCCAACCAATGGAAGGTGAGATCGATGGATATCTATCATCCAAACAACCAACTAATTTTAGTTTTCAAATTCTAGATGATCATGCCGTGCGCATTGAGCATGCCATAGCCAAGGCGCTAAAGAAGAAGGGGATTGAACCTCCGTTGCCTAAATTGCTCAGTGGTGGAGCTAACGATGAGGCTTTGAATGCAGTTACGGGCTCAGCAGACTCGGGCGAGGCCAGCCAGAGCCGCAGTAGTCGCCGGCGAAAACGTAAAAAGGAAAGGGAACGTGAGCAGAAAAAGGAAAAAGAACAAAAGGTAAGCCGAGTAGAAATATCTGAAAAGAAAGCACTCTCAATCTTAATTGATTTGTCTGTATTAGAAGCGTGTTCGCCGTGATTCTATTGAAGAGCCTGCCAATGACTTGGATGTGGACATGGAGTATGAAATGATGAATGTTCGTGGAGGTAGCCCACCACCAGCAGGAGTCGCCCCGGGCCCACCACTCCCACGATATACCCCTGAATGGCAAGACGGTTATGACTCGCCAGACTACAGTTCCGAGGAATCGGATGAGGAAGGTCAAAGGCGTCGTCAGCGTCGCGACAAAGACGGTCGTGCTAATCGCAAGCGCCGTGATCGAGACTCTGACCGTCGTCAGGCATCCGCCAATAATTCGTCAAGCAAACGGAGTCGTCGTGACTCCGGGGGCGCCGAAGATAAACCCCGCGAGCCACGGAAAATGGAGCTCTGTAAATTCTATTTAATGGACTGCTGTGCCAAACGGGACAAATGCTCGTACATGCACAAGGAATTCCCCTGCAAGTATTATTATCTGGGCATGGAGTGCGTAGCCGGTGATAATTGCCTTTTCCATCATGGTGGCCCCCTCAATGAGCAGCTACGGAACATACTCCTCAAGCATATGGAGACCGCACCAAAAGAGATTCTTGGCGAATTCAAACGAATATCCAGAGAGAATGCCATGACTCAAATGTCACGACGTCATGTAGAGTTGTGTAGTCAGTTCAGCGTCGAAAATACCCTGACTACATCAGCCGGTGCAGCTACAAGCAGAACTCGCCAGGACACGACCTTGCAGCAGATTCAACAGCAGCCACAACAACAACAAAATCTACAACAACAAAATTTACAACAATTAAATCTACAACAACAACAGCCACAACAGCAACCAGGGAACGCTGTTGGAAATACCAACAATACCATACCCTCGTTGCTAGACATGGTGATAAATCCGCCGTCGAATCTCACATCTATGGAGAACAATAAGGTGGATAAGAAGAGGAAATCCCGTTGGGCAGACAAGACTGTGGCTAATGGTGTCAACAGCGGCTCCCCAAAGCCAACAGGCGTGGCGAAACCAACCATTTCGCAGACCTCCCCGCCGGTAGGCAATCCCAACACTTCCTCAAGTGCAGTCACCACCAAGCCCTTGCCACCTCATTTGGATCTGGTGAATCTGACAAATGTGCTCAGCTCGGAGAATATGGCCAAGCTAAATAAATTGGGCATCACGAATCTCGAAGAAATGATGCAAGTTCCTTTTGGCCAGCTAACCGAAGCTGGGCTCACGCTGATTGAGATTGGTGAAATCCAACGAAAGGCAGCCGCCGTGAAAAATGGCAGCAAACTTTTCGAGGACATCACAAAAACAGCAAATGCGACTGCTTCAACCAACACTAAGACTGGAACTGGGTAAGCTTCCACCTTCAAACAAATCATGGATACAAACTAAATGAAACTCTTTTATAGCAACACCACATTGGACAAGCCAGAAACACTGGATCTAACCCAGGCGTCTTCCTCCAATTCCAATAGCAATAGCAATGGCTTCATTATCGACTATACTCAATATCTGAAGGATGCCCATATCAATTTCGATCGCAATGACCCACGTAAGTTTAATTTGAAAAGCGAGAGAACATGGTGGATGGTCAATTTTTTTTAATTGTCAACTGACAAAGCTTTAAGTTCGATTACTTTGACGCCCAGAAAATTGTGTGATTCCATAATTATATCCCAGTTCCTTCAAAGGGCCCGGTTCAATCCAAGCAAATTCTTTATTTAGCACAATAGACGAATGAACCAGCGATTCTTTCCAGAGTAATCGATTTATTAAAAAAAAGTATACAAAAATTTGATATTTACATTTTTTTTTCCACCCCCCCCCCCCCCCCCCCCCCCGTTTTCTGCACAACCAGTTGACGATGACCGTGATGATGAGGAGCAGTTGGTTATTGATGACGGCGATGTGTCCGAGGAGGAAGCCATTGAGAATCCTGAGTCGGCAGAGGATGAGGATAAGGAAAAGTTGCAGGAGAATGAGAGCGTGGAGCAAAAGGTGGAAACAGCGGTGAAAGAAGAGGAGGATGATAAACCAAAGCCTTCTGTTTTTGATCTGCCCACGTTTATGAGCAACATGCTCAGCAGCCATACGAGAACTCCCTCTATTCTCCCCGCACTGTTCAGCGCCAATACATCGGATGTCGGCGGAGAGGATAAGGCTGCAGAACTTTCCCCTAAAGCCCCGGGCAATGAACCCGAAGGCAGGGGAAACGGCTCAGTCGTGAAAAAATTGAAGCTTGGGGATAAAAGTGATCTGGAGTCCCGGCCTCCGTTCTATAGAGACCTACTTCGAAATGCCTTCAAGGCCAACAGTGATGATGCTGAAAACGAGAATTCCAATAGTGCACCCGACTTTTTTTATGGCCAACATGATTCGCGTTCTCTTACCCCTACGCCCACCGGCGACTCTAGTACACCCGAGCCGGGCTCTCAATCCCCCAAGGATGATTCGCTCACTGCCCAAAATGCGGAGGGCAAGCTCTTGACCTACGAACGCGTCACCATGTACGACTATAATCCGTTGATGGAAAAACAACAGAATGCTCGGGTTGCAGCGGCTCGCAAGTCCGACCAGGATCTGCGAAGCCACCTGTGCGGACTACCCGGCACTTTTCTGGAGCGCGATATCGACATGCGTTTACCGTTCGAGCCGATGAAGCATTATCAGCCCTGTACGGAAATTGATGCTGCGATTTTCTCGCACAGTCCCATATGTTGGCAGCTACAGCAGGTGGATGTGGATATTCCTCTTTACACAGAATTGCGTCAAGCGGCCGCCTACAAGGATCACCGAGACATTCGAGATCCGCGCATGCGAAGAATTTTAGGCCTGGCTGAGCTGCCTGACTCCACTTCTGCGGAGGAGAGCGAACGTAAGCTTAGCCAAAGCATCTCATCGCCCGAGTCGGTACAGACTTCACCCTTACAGCGTGACTCCACACCGACTTCACCGCCTCCGCAGTCTAGCAATAAAATGATTCTACCCTCTATGTCAATACCACCGCCCAGTATGAGTGTGCCACCTCCAAATTTGATATTGGCCCACAACAAGGATGTCTCGGCGCCCTCGTCCTTGGGCCCACGAACAGATCCACGACGAGATCCCCGGCGTGCCCATCTAGCCAACAACTCTACTAACCAGGACACTAGTTCCAGTACTAATAGTTTTAATACTAGCACTGTCCAAGGCGGCAACCGTCAGATTATGGAAATACGCAACCTCCTGCAGACCTCGAATTGGTATAGAAATCTAGGCTCCAACAACAAAATCATGGTTCACCAGCAACTGGAACTGGTCTTTGCTGAGCTTAAAAAGTTCCACCAGCAGGATCAGCCCAACAAGGTTTTCGATAGCAGCTTTGTAGTCAACAATCGTACGCTCCAACAGATCTTCGTCCAGCTACACATCTACATCAACGAAAGTGGTCAGGTGGTACAGCTGCAGGATGATAATAATGGAGGCGGTGGTGGAATTGGCAACACTGGAATTGCTGGCATCGGTGGGATGGGGGGAAATGGTGGCTTAAATGCGCCTGTCCGTCTGCCCAATCTTGCAATACCACCTCCAAATCTGGCATTTATGCGTCAGCCACCTCCTATTTTGTGCGGACGCGGGGGACCAAATATGATGAACTTGGCACTGCCGCCTTTCACCCAGCCCCCGCCTCCTACTAGGCCAAGTTTACTGGGCGTGCCGCCAGTGATGTTGGGTGGTAATATGAACAATCCCTTTAATCCATTTGCCGCTGGTGGTGGTGGTGGTGGTAACGGTGGCAATGGGCTCGGTATGAATGTAGGCCTCCCCTTTAGTCCCGCTGGCGGCGGCATTATGGGGCCTGGCAATTTCAATAAACATTTTGGTGGTAATCTCGGGGGTGGTGGCGGCGGTGGCGGTAACCGTCACTTTGGCGGTGGTGGCAATCGCAATCATCGCCGTTAAAATAAAAATGAAGCAAAACAAAAAAAAAAAAAACAAATTATGTGACGATGATTATGTATGGGCCCGCCCCTTTATCCCTTATGTTTTATAAAGACTTAAAACTAAAATCTCATCTTATGCCCCAAGACCCTTCATACCCATGCATATAATTTTTATACAGACACACACACACACTCACATATACATCCCCAGAAATGTTAATGACATGTCTCTTGGCTTCCTTGAGCAAAAACAAAAAGAAATGATAAAAATACTAAAAGAAAAAAAATACGAATTAATTTTTACATAATGTACATTTAATACTTTTCATCTATTCTTTAAAAAATGCGATATGTAAATTTATTTACTCAAAAGGAAACGGTGTAAGCCGTTGATCATTCTTATTATTATTTTTTTAGGTATATTTTATTTAATTATTTTTATTTCTTATTTTAATATGCAAGTCAATATTTGCATTAAATTTAGATATATTTTATATGCAAGGGTTGCTATTTAAGCTAAGGAAACAAATATCCATAAAGCAGAAGCAAGGATTTTGTAAAAAATATTTCTTTTCTTTAATAGTTTTGATAGAATATTGTTGGTAGTGCTTTGATTCGTTCTGTGGATGGTGCATCATCATCATTTGGACAAATATTGTTAAAATCCTTTATTGAAAGAGAAAGAAAAAAAGAACAATTTTAAAAACTTGCCAAGCTTTTAAAGCAGTCCTTGAATTAAAATAATGTAGACTAATTTAGGGCTACAAGAGGCAAGTATTACGTTATTATTGCTATAACAACTTTTAAGACTTGAGCAAAACTGTACATATTAAATTGCATAAAATAGAGTTTTTTAATGGCCAATCAACATTTGTGTTTGACTAAAAATTCTTGCACACAAGCCGGTTTGTTTTTGTAAAACAATGCTTAGGTTTTGCATACACTTCCTCATGTTCTAAAAATACGCGCCTTTTATTTATCGATATACGGAAAAACGTAGCGCAGCTTAGAAAGCTATCGATGGTACCCATCGAATGTGCGAATGTCGTGTCGTCAAATGGGTGAACACTTTTTGGTAATATCCAAATATTACAATAAACATAAATAAATGTGCGAATTGTTGCATATTATTGAATCATATATGTGCATTATATTTTAACACATCTTAGCTTAAAACCTCGGTCCCTAATTATATGGTCGTCAAAATTATTGACATACAAAGAAATCGATTCCACGAAGAGATTTAGTTATTCTTTAGACATTTTTGATTGGTTCAATTTAACGTTTTCTGTTAATGTCATGTCTTATATTTATTTATTTATTACACCACAAACTGTGATGCTAAATGGAGTCCAAGTTCCTGAACATGAGTCGCGACGACGCTAGCTTGACACTCGTACTTGCGTGCTATTCAGCTGAATTGGTTCCTCAAACTGATCCAGCATTTTTTTGATGCTCATTTGTTCCGGAACAATTCAACTCTGTACCGTATGTTACGTGTTTTGCGGCCTCCCATTTATTCCTTTATTTTATTTCTTTTGTTATTGTTGCAAGAGTGCGTGCGCGTCGACATTGAAAGCGCTAAGAATCAGTCGCAATTAATTTATAAGTTTAAATGGTATATGCCTATGGCAGGAATTACATTGCATTTTTTTTAGAGTTCGCTCAGAGTGTTCGTTTGTGACAGTGTCATCGTGCGTTTGGTTTGCCCAGTTAAACAAATAGATAGCAATAACAACGCCAACAACAAGAAGCAAACTATAAGAGGCGCGTGGTTGGGCAGTTTTATTTTATTGGTTGCAGCAAATGTCAATTCACTTCTATAAGTCCAGAGGCGGCAGGCAGTGACTACAAAAGCAACATTAGCAGAAATGGTAAGTTTTTTACTTCGCACTTTTCAACTATCCATCTCGCTTCTACTCACACATGTGCGTGGCCACATGGTGGCCCATTAAGACTAAACAACAAAAAGAAAGGCGAACCAGAAACAGTAAAGCCAAAGTTTACGGTAAAAATGAGCTGGCCAGAAAGAAAAGCAATTCATTTAGTGTTTGTTCGAGTGGTTCCAATACATTATGCCGGCATTTCTTAATTCCGTTTATTTATTTTTTATTATTATTATTATTGTTATTTGGCCCAGCATGTATCCACGATACATTTCTTGCAATCAGCCTAAGCCTTGCTTTGCCAAGCTATAAACGAATTTTCCACTAAGAGATCATTAAAAACTCCCCTTAAACACTTTCAAGGAATTAAGTCTGTCTACTGCTTTTCTTTGAAGAAAAATAGTCATAGAGATCTCATTGCAATTATGGGTAGACTTTTTTATTTAACTTGGCGCGCTTTGTTGGAATTTTCTTGATGATTAAATTTGAAAACGTGTTTCTTTGTTTTGAAACATTTTTATGTTATTAATAATTTGATATTTTCGCATTCACTAGGTACAACTCCGAGCGTTCCCTATACAAATACTATGTATCAGATTACGCCTTGTCTTTGGCTTAAAATGAAAGAGCAAACCTTTCGTTTATTCCGACTTTACCTAGTCTAAGACTGTGTGTGTGCGCTTGCGTGCAATCTTTCTAGCATATCGCTCGTCATCTATAAAATATATACACTATTCTAGTACCGATCACACTAAGGCTGGCGCAACGAATTTGTGGTCTGCTGTCTTAGGCGACCACATGCTTCCATTAAGGCATTATGTGCTTGGTGGCTTCATCGTAAAACCTTATCATTAGACATTCTAAATGAAACTTAATACAAACAAATTGTATATATCCCGAAATTTCGGGAAAGCCTTGACTTTCCTAAATACTTTCTCAGTAATTTTTCGGATCAATCTCTACGGTATAAATATATGATTTTATTTAATTTAATTGAATTCTTTAATTACTTTAGTATTAAAGCTGTTATTTATAGATTTAGTCCATACGATCAGGAAGATAGAACGATAAATTATTAATGCTTACTCATACTTCCATTAAGAGATTACTCGAGATATCCTCAAGTACGGATCGTTTCTTTCATATTCCCTTTAACGATTTTTGCTTCTTTGTCGGAATATAGAAAATCGATTGGGTACATATCCATTTGAGTAAATTTGCAAAGGAGGACTACTATCAAGATCGCATTTTCCTAGGAAGACTTTACCACCAATTTTCAAGGAGAGACCTATCTATACCTAAAATCTAGGTAAATAAGATAATCTTGTTTCTTTTGCCTGATCAGATAATTTTCTATTGGAAACTGACAAGAGAAAAGCTCTTTGCAATTCTGACTGATTTGCCCTTTCATTTATAACTGTATACTTGCCCTACTCTTTTTGAAGAAGAGAACATTGAGGAATTGAGAGCAGCACTATATTTCATGTAGACTGAGAAGACTAAGTTAAGCAAACAGCCCTCAAGTACAGTTATATGGTTAATTGAAGGAAATAGCACCAACCGAAGACAAGTAGACCTAATTTTGTTTTCTTCTACCCTCTCTTCTTTGACTTTTTGGTAGGGTTGGATACATTGAAGGCAAAAAGATAAATATACATAGCCTTGTTCATTCATAGCTTTTTTATGCCAACTGCAGGGATAATTTAATTTTCGAAATTGATGGGAGTTTAAATTTCTGACACTTGTTGCTTATATAGATGATTTTGTTTTTTGTTTTTTTTTTTTTTACGAAAACGAGTAAGGTTGTGTTTTGCCTTCAATGAGAGTTCTGTGTTTTTAACCGAGTTAAGCAGCAGTCTTTTGAAATTTGATTTTTCAGCATTTCATAGATGAACGAGTGCAGTGTATGCATAAATGAATTAGATGAAAACTAACACACATATACACAACCCAACCATACATAGGAATAATTATGTTTCTATGTGTGGATTTTAGGATACATGGAATTTGTTTATATAGCCAGGCTAACTGCACTTGGTGAATGCCACTCCCACCGGGTAGCCAAAGATTATTTACCTTAATACGTTTGCCCCTACCTTCGAATGCAGTCTCGGCTTATTTATCGCCCAGCCTCTTTTGGCCACTGCATTCGCAGGGGCTCAGCGCATGCGTCTCCAATCCAGCAGTGGAAGGAGAAGCAATCAGCATCAGTGGGATTCTGTTGTCTGTCCAGAGCGAGAAAGAAAGGGCTTGCCGCTCTCATACATTCTCCATTTCTTTCTGTCAATATGCTCTCTTTCTCTCTCTCTCGCTCGCTCTCTATCTCTCTGTCTCTCTGTTTGTAGGACAGTGGCCAGTTAACCCTTTTGATGTATGCTTGCCCGTACCACCCCACCTCTCGAAGCAGGCCAGTGCCATTGCTCAACGGTTTTTATTAAATTTTGTTTTTTCCTTTCGGCCTGAATATTTTTTTCGTTTTTTTTTTTTTTTTTTTATTCTGTCGTTTGTTTTTGTCTGGCGTTGTGTCTTTTTTCTGTGCTCTTTTATCAGGCTTTTTTGTTTTCATTTTTATATTCGTTTGAGTCTCACTCTTTTTTTTCTTTGTATTTGCTCCGTAATGCCTGCCACCAACATGTTGATGTATTTTTGCCCTAAAAATGAGAGAAAGAAGAAGAATGCTGAGCTCTACTGCGCTGTGCACACCCACACAACGCACACACGTCAGAGCTGAAAAACATGTGTTTTGGGATAAAATTGTTAGCATTTCCTTTTTTGCAAGGTCATCCGTTTTGATTTTATTTTGTGTGTCACACACTAAAAATTGCATTTCATCTTTGCTTCGAGCTGAGTGGATTTGGGTTCGACAAGGATTAATTTGTTGTTTTATTCTTTTTGATATTGAATTGTTGTTTGCTTTGTTAGCTGCCTTCCCAATATGAATTGGTTTGTTTTTGAAATCAAGAGGAAATCATTGACAATTTCTTATTGTGGTTTGCCTAATAATCTCAAAATTTTTTCTCTCTAAAAACAGAGAAACTGATAATGAAAAAAAATAATAATATTAATATAATATTAATTAAAAGTTGTATGATTATGATTTTTAAGATAATCCATGAATGTACGTGGAGTCTTGTTTTCTTAGTCCCAGCTAGTTGGGTTCCTCTCCGTCTCTCCCTTTCTCCTCATTCATTCTCTCTGGACCTATGTAATTTTGTGTATCCCACTCTCTTACCTTTTGACTCCCTTGTACTAATTACAGTTATATGTTGCCTTTAAAATACACATACGCACATACAATCAGCGCCAAAATTTTAGACCCACCTATTGGGGGTAACTATTTTGATGCGCGTCTCTCTCTCTGTGTGCGTGTGTGTGAGTTTGTGGGGTGTATGTGTATTTTCGGAAAATGGTTTTATTCATTTAAACCTTTTCCTCTACAAATATTTTAAGGGGCTTTACCCATGTGAGGGTGAAGGCTCGCTGTTGAAATATTCTCATCCCTAATTCACTTCCCCACCAACTCGGAATTTTCTGCAACCCTTTGTCGATGCCTCCCTTTCTCAGTTGCCCGGGTACTATGGGTGGTCTTGTTCAAATTTGAATATAACTTAAAATGTTATTCATTGGGCATTGTGATTTGTTCCACAGTCTCTAAACTGTGCGCCCCCCACTCCCACAACCCTTTAAAACAGGCAAGCATTTGAAACTCCATTTCCATACTCGCAAGTTTCTATTCCGCGCTCGGCAGCACATCAATCGAAAGGGGTTGGTTTGCTGGTGGATTCCTGACTTTCTGCTGCAGCTTTGGTAGTTTTGCTTTTGGTCGTGTGTTTATCGGTGCCTTGCTTTGTGCCTAAAACAAACTCGATGTCGTGGTCGTCACCATCGGTTGTTGTCGCTGTTGCCATACCCGTTACCGTTTAAACTGTCCGAAGCCAACGGCCACGGATGTGCCCCTAGGGTGTCTCTCTATCTCTCCCCGCTTCTCTCTCTCTTTCTCCCTCCGTGTGTGTGTATGTGTGATGCTCGGTGTACATTTGCCCATATAGTGTTGTACACCACCACCGACACCGCCAACGCCACAGCCACTGCCACCAATCGCCGAAAAACTGCAAGCCAGTTTGCCTCAAAATTTCATTTGTCAAAATTTTGGGCTGGTTAAGCCACACTGCTGGGCCAGTTGCGTCCAAAACGAGTACCCGACCAGTCGCAATTACACCCAGTCTGTGAAAATTTAATCTACAAAATTTTGAATAATACATTTCTGGCTGTATGCTTACGTGTGTGTGCGTGTGTGTGTGTGAGTGATTTGGTGTTTCCTTCTTTTATTTGAGTTTTCTCTGCTTCGAATCGCACACAACGCAACACATTTTTTTCCATTTGCCTTTTGTGCTGTTTTTTCTAAACATTCCGGCTTTTTTATGCTATTTTTTAGTTTCCTACTCTCTCGCTCTCTTTATTTTGCTCTCTTGCAATTTTTTGTGCCAAAAAAATAAGAGAGAAAAGTTCAATTGTAAACCCACAAAAGTGTGCTACATTTTTTAACAAACTTTTTTGTTTTTCTTGCAGACATCGAAAAAGCGTAAAAGTTTTTTAGATGCCGACTATGATGATTTCGAAGATGATGATGATTCGGGCTCTGATTTCGACGACGATGAAGATCCAGATCAAATAGAAGTGCCCGGTAAGCTAAATCTCGAAGAATAATTAATAAAAAAGTTGTGTCCCTATTTAATAAATGCAATACAATGCTCAATCAAAGTTAACATCCAATGAAGGAAAGCTTCGAAAATGACATTAATCATTATAGATGTCTTGTTTGCAGTTTCAAGTATATTTATGTATATGCTTACATGCTTAATACATATGCATACATAACAGGTATATTGCATTATGTCTTTCGGTGTGCATATTTCGAAATCCCGAAAGCAAGCAAGTTGCTGTGACACTTTACCCTCTGACGCAAATTGAATCTTTAGTCATGTGACGCATACGCAAACATAAAGACACACACACACACACACACACACACACACACACACACATGCAGATAGTAACACATGTTTTCGTATATGTTGCTAGGCATATATACAGTAGACACTACATATATAAAAAGGAAACTTGGCAATTGGATAATTTTGGCTCTTCACTTGAAGCGTTGCAAATTGCGTTATTCTGGTCAATCTTTGAAATCATTTATCGAACAACTCCTATCCTGAAAAATATTGAACCTTTTACCGATTAATCCTACGAAAAAGCCACTTAAGATTTGAAGCAGTCATTAAGTATTCACTTAATCTTGAAATGTACTTTTCAAATCACCAAAAATTTTGGTTCAACTTAAAAAAAAACTCTTAGTTGCGATAATCTGAAGAATTCATTCAAAATCTCTTGGAAAGCCATATATGGACACAATAAAAGGACAAATAGGCATTTGGCTTAATTTGCTGATCCATAGGAAAGTTCCGAAAAGTTACTCAGAACCGAACGGAAAACTATAAAATCGTTATATATAGTCTCAATTCCCCACACCTTTCACAGGCTTATCAAAGATCTTTATTTCACAATTAGGCAACAGAGAATCCCCAGGCTTTCAAGAGTTTCACCAAGCCAAGTATATTTTGCCTCGTACCTAGAAAGACGTAAAATTAAAGTACCAGTGTCTACATATTGTCAATTTTTATATGGAGAGATTTGACTGTTTAATGTTTTCCTCAAAGTCACCACTCGGTTGGCTCCCTTTCGCTCTGCAGCAGCTTTTTCTTCTTTTGCTATTTATTTTAATGAAAATTGAAAGTGTGCTTCATGTACAAAAGTGAAAACACTCCTCAAGGTAACGAGATTAAAGAGATTTCAGTTGGAAAAAAAAACACTGATTTTGGGTTGAAAAAATTGTGAAAATGTCTAAATTGTAAGAGTCGATTCGCTTAAGATTGAGGTTGTCAAACTGTCTTATATCAAAACAATTTGAAGTCTCGACAGACCAAATGACCAAAACCATCTTTGGATGATAGTCGCCCCCTCTTAACCATAGAAAATAATCCAAATGTTTATTATATACATTTTCATATAACAACCCAAAGCTGTTTATGTACCCGTCCAGGCTAACTGGATAAGTATGTGCAGGAAGCACATAAGCAATACGAAAATTATATTCATATGAGTTTCCTAATTAGACGATTATTTACTTGAAATTTCGATGGTGGTGTTGTTGTGCGTGTGTACTGGGGGCATCGAAGGATGGAAGGGAAAGGCCAGTGGCAGCGGTAGCATTCCCGAGCCCAATTGCAATTGCATTATGTTCTTGAGTGATACCTTATTAGCAATTGGATTGTCTCTCCCCGAAGTCATTGAGTTTTGTTCTGGTTCGCTAGGCAGACGTTGCCGCTTCTTAAAAAATTCATCGAAAAATCAATTCATTCAATATCTTTTGGACACCAAATAGTGTATAGGATATAGTTCCGTAAGTTTTTCAATTCGTTATATGTATATGTGTATATGTATATATCGGCAGAATTCGAATTGATTTAATTATATTGCTTTCAACCTAATGATCCTATTATAAGGCAACCAATCTTGATGGAATTCTGTTCAGTGTTTTCGGAGAAATCGTTCTATTAGAGCGCTACTCTAGACGTCCGTGATTTCATAGTCTTAAATCCTTTTTAGAGTTTCCTTTTTTTTCGACCGATTTGTTCTATTGTATCTACATGATATAATCATCTGTTGTTATATTCTATAGTTCTTGACGCTTGTCTAAATTTGAAAATGTTGGATAAGCGAGAAATGTTGTTCTAAAAGGCTTTTTGCAATTTTTGAGATAGGAGGTAGTCATACAAGCTGAGATCGACACATTGGTCAATTTTGAGTACCTCCGAACAGAGGCACAATCATTATAAGCCCTTTGTACTTCAAGGCAAAGGATATAAAAAGAATAAGAAGAGCCCAATCGACCTCTCTAGTTATTCTAATCATACATTGGGTTACTTTGGGTGGTTTCTGGTAAATACAGCTTAGTGCGCCATCTATAGAGATATTGATTAATTACCAGGCAGCTACTGCGCGCTGAATGGTATAATGGTTTATAAATTGAGGGTTGGTCACTATCTCTAGGCCGGTGATTGAAACATAGTTAATTGAATATAAAAGTAAAATAATTAAAAGTGGTTCACAAATTAGAAACTAATTGACAAGCAATCTAATCATTTGCACAAGAGCTGCTATGTAGATGGGCAAGTGAAAGATTCCCGAGAATAAAAAGGTATAATCTTTTTTAATTGTATCTTTGTTTCATTGAATTGCAGGTGGTGGTCGTGATCTGGAAACAGCGGTAACCTATGCCAAGAACATACGCAGTGGTGTGGGCATAATCAATAGTACGGGCAGTGAAACCACTCTCAGTAGCAGTAGTTCCAGTAACAGTAGCACAGGAACCGGAGTCGGTAGTGGCAACACCAATACACTCAATAGCATTACCACTAATATAACTATCAATAATAATAATAACAATAACAACAATAGCAGCAGCAACAACAAAAATAGTAGCAGTAGCAACAACAACAATACAAACAGCATCAACAAAATCAATAAATCCACAAGCTCCTCGCTGCTCCGCGTAAATCGTACTGTGGATGCAAATTCCGGTGTAATCACATTGATACCAAAGCTTACATTAGCCAAGGGCACAGGGGCTGGCTTGGGCACGATAACCACAATTGGAAGTGGTGGAGTGACAACAAATTTAGGAAGTAATTTAAGCATGCCAAAGAAATTGACAAATACTATGACAGGTGAGTTGATACAAGACAAAAAAAAAACTGAAAAGTCGAAGAAGAAGAAAGAAAAAAAAACCAAGTCAATTCAATTGAAAACAAAGTGAAATGCACACATATATACATGCGGAAACTTCGATACAAAATGTAACAGCAACAACATAAACAAGAACAACATGCACCACGCATTAAACGCTTCGTCTTGGCAACTGAGGAACAGATTTACAGTTTGAGGTCCACTCTAGATGAAAGTTTGATGGGGACTTTAAATTAAAGTCGAAGAGCTTAATCACACACACAGACACGAACTCATACGCACAGGAGTCACCAAATATTAATGCGATGTTCTCAATTTCTTCTCTCTCTCCCTCTCTTTTGTCACACATTTGTGTATTTCCTTTCTTTCTTTTTTTTGCCTTGTTTGTTTGTTTAATTTCGTTTCGTTTTGTTTTCTTTTGCTTTTTTTGATTCGTGCAAAATTTGTTTTGTTTATTTTTGTTGTTGTTGTTGATTTTGTTTTTGTGCTGACATAGCGGTCGGCATGACCACAAACACCGCCTTGGCCACGGCTAGGAACAGCCTAGGGAGTTCAGCCAACAACTCTGGCACCACCACATTAACTGGCTCCGGTGGAATGGGATCTGCCAACGCCTATCTCACCAGCGGTGCGGGCTCTTATCTGAACAGCCTAAGCACCAATGATCTGATGAGTTTGGCCGCCTTTGTGGCTGCCAAGGGTAGTCCAAGCAATGCTAGCGGTGCTGGTGGTTCAGCCAATGCTGCTGGCGGCTTCTACCAGGCTGGTGGCGGATCTGGCGGGGCCTCGACTTCGGCTGCTTCCGCTGCTAATTTTAATATGGCCGCGTCTTTATTGGCGCAGAGTAAGTCTTGTAATGTTGGTAATAACCAAGAATGGCAACAACCTCAAACTGTTTATATATATTTTTTAATACAATATATTGCAGGGGTACCAGGGTAACTGATTTTAATTTCTGAAATATATATATTTGTAAGCGAGGGCCTATTTTTGTTTTCTATTTTTTTTTCTCTCGATGGTTCGAAAAGATTTGCCTTATTATTTCGTTTGGAGAATTTCAGAAATTTACTATCGTTCCAAAGAATTCTTCATTTACATAACGTTTCAAGAGACCCTGAAATTTCTTATTTCAATTGGAATAGTCCAGATCAGATCTTTTTTTTTTAGATATTTCTCCGTTCCTCAAGAACTTGCTACAATTTCAAGGAGTTCTCTCTTCTCCTCTTGTTTTCTTTGAACTCTTGGAGCTGTTGGTTATGCTTAGATAGTTCGAGAACCTTCTACCTCTTGAAAGAGTTCTTTCTTTTCGAATTGTTTCTTGAGTCCTTGACTCTTTTGTTTATTCTTCGATAGTTCAAGCACCTTTTACTTTCACAAAGATCATTTCATGAGATTTAAAATAATCTCGGAAGTTCGGAAACTTTTTATAAAGTCCTGATCTCTTCAGTGCTATTAGTTTTCCTTGCATAGTTCAGGAGACCTATAATATAAACTTGTCTATTGATTATGTAAATTCTCGAAGTATTTTCAGTTGATATATTTTTTTCTGGGTTCAGAAATCTTTTACAAGGAAATATAAGAATTGATTATTTTTCGTCAATAATTTAATCAAATTTTACTCTTCAAGTTCTTTGGCCCTGATTGTTTTTATAGTCTTTTCGGAGTCTTTTAAATATAATTTCTATCCCCATCACCATATCTCCGATTTGAACATCAATTCGAATTGACAACTGTCAATTATTTTATAAAACTGTTTTACTTTTTCTAGTTGCTCTCAAGAACGCAGAAGTATATGTAAACATTTAATACTTTTAAAACTTTCTAAAAAAAAAAAAAAAAAAAAAAAAACAACTAACAAAATTTAGATTTTCTTAATCCAAAAAGAAAAGCGTGTTCAAAATTATATAACTGTGATCAGTGAGAAAAACAAATCTAGCTTATTTTTATTTCCGTCAGTTTTGCGCAGATTATAGAAAAAATGAACTCACCTCGTTGTCCATCGGTGCCACCGAAAAAAACAATCAGGAAGGTACATTCAGATGGAGTAATCGGTCGGTCTGTGAAGTGGACAGTTGTGCAGATCATGATCAAGTCGGAAGTTGCCAGGGCCATGGAAAATGTTTATTCTAATCACGTCTCGGCCTTGAGCAAGGTAGAGCACCTGATAATTAATGAACTTATGCCGCGTCTTAAGATGGCTCAAGAAGCGCCGGTGACCAAAGAGGAGCATAAACATATGGAAAAGAAAGTGACGGAGCTGTTTATTGAAGTAAAGAATCTGCGACCCGTTACTATTAAATTAAATGAAGAATTCCATCATAATAGTCAGAGGGACACTGGTGGCTGCGACTCAGTAGAGTTCCGTATGGCTTCGGAGAAGCACACCACCGAGATTTTCAAAAAAGACTCTACCAATTTGTGTCGCAATTCAAAATGTAGTTCCCGTAGACGTAGCAATGGGCTAGTTCCCAAGAATACTCCGTCCGTTTTGATTCTTGAAAAAGGTGGTAAAAATAAACGAAATATGCGATTAACCAAAAAACCGGCATCTATATGGACACAGCCCGATATAATTGACACCAATGGGGTTTTATGTCTATATTGGAATCCATTTGCCCAATCAGACAGCGAATCAATTGACGGATCTAAACATCAGTCCGAAGAATCCGTAAGGCATATGCAACCTGAGAAGGAGAGTATGTCTGAAGAAAATTTTTTCAGTTACAAAAAGCCTCAGATAACTTGTCTCTTCAATCGACGCTCGAAATGGCGTCATTCGGATCCCCGTTTACTAGTTAATCCAATCAGGCGACGCTATGTCTATACTAAGCACCTATTTACCTTGAATATGTTCTTTCAAAAATCGACCTTCGCAATAAATTTAAATCGTTTCAAGCATCCCTACCCTCAAACCCATTGGCCTTATGCGCCCAAATACCCGATTATATGGAAACCATTACCGACAGAATAGAAAAAGACGACAAAGGTGATAGGACGAATCAGAAGTGGAAGAACCCTTTATTTAGATATAGAAGAAGCCCTTGCTAGCTAGATAAGATGAAGAACTAGTTCTCGTATCAACACCATAGCGATATGTTTTCGTTCACCATAATAAGGCTTTCGTGAACAATTTGATGAGCAACGGACACTCCAATACAAGATGATATTGTTTTTTTAACAAAGATTATTTTTAATTGAGAAATCCCAAATTTAACATTTTTTTTTGGCTGCACTTTTCGGTACTTTGACAGAATAAAATGCATTCACAAATAATTAAGTTTTCAAGTCTTTAATTATTATTTTATTTTTTTTTGCTTGAAAGGGGACTTTTTTCTTTCTTTAATCCAATCGATCACTGATAATACAAAATAAAATATATTTCTTTTTCCTTTCCGCTCCTTAAAACATGCTTTCATTTTGGCTGTGCTCTTTTACATACAAACACACACACACACATGCATACACATTCTATCGCTGTCTCTGTCTGAACAATGTGTCACGACCAAAAAAAACACTACGAACTCCTACACTTGTCTTACAGTGAGCTATGCAGGCACTGGAGCACCAGCCAATCGTACAGCTAGTGGAGTGGCCACTGCCAGCGCTAGCTCAGTGACCCCGGGCACCACCAGTGGCACCACATCAGGCAGCGCTGGACTAGGAGCTAGCAGCACTGGCGGCATGAAAGTAAATCCACATATGCTGGAGAAATTGCAGAAACTGATTTCCCTAAATCCGGAGTACTTGACCAGCGGGATACCGAATCATGTGATGACACAATTGTTCATGCAACCGATACACCAGCCATTACTCCAAAGTGGGGGACCCACTAACGCGGCTGCGGTTGCTGCTGCGGCCGCCATTGTCCAGCAGGAAGAGGATGAGGTGGACTATGAAGAAATGGGTGTGGCCGAAACATATGCCGATTATTGGCCAGCAAAGCTTAAGTTGGGCAAAAAGCATCCAGATCCCGTAGTAGAGACCGCCTCACTTAGCTCCGTGGAACCCTGTGAAGTTTATTACAATCTCTCCATACCCACCGAAACGATCAACAGCGGCCAGCTGAGTGCTCTCCAACTGGAGTCCATTACATATGCTTCGCAGGCCCATGATCACCTGCTGCCAGATGGCAGTCGAGCTGGCTTCCTTATCGGTGATGGTGCCGGTGTGGGCAAGGGCCGCACCATAGCGGGCATTATCTATGAGAATTATTTGAAGGGTCGGAAAAAGGCACTCTGGATATCCGTGTCCAACGATCTTAAATACGATGCCGAACGTGACTTGAGCGACATTGGAGCCTCACGCATCGAAGTCCATGCCCTGAACAAGGTGAGTCGAGCCACCGCTCCTTTCCGATTTCCTTTTTCTTTAATTTATGCTAAACTCTGCGTGTTGATTCTTTTCTTTTCCTTTTCAGTTCAAATACGCTAAGATCAGCTCGGATGCCAACAACAACTGCAAGCGAGGCGTGATTTTTAGCACCTACTCGGCCCTCATAGGCGAATCGAACAACAAGACCGGCAAATATCGCTCACGTTTCCGCCAGCTCCTGCAGTGGTGCGGCGAAGACTTCGAGGGACTGATCATTTTTGATGAGTGTCACAAGGCGAAAAATCTGTGCCCCGTGGGCTCTGGTAAGCCCACTAAAACGGGACAAACTGTTTTGGAACTGCAGAAGAAGTTGCCCAAGGCCCGTGTGGTGTATGCCTCGGCCACCGGTGCCTCAGAGCCCAAAAACATGGCCTATATGGTCCGGCTCGGTCTCTGGGGCCAGGGGACGGCCTTCAACAGTTTTGCAGACTTCATCACGGCTGTGGAGAGACGGTGAGTTGACTACAACAATTTGGAAATACTTTGCATTAATGTGAAGACTTTCGATTTTTTCTTGTTTCTTGATTTCAGTGGTGTGGGCGCCATGGAAATTGTGGCAATGGATATGAAACTACGTGGCATGTACATAGCTCGTCAGTTGAGCTTTAAGGGTGTGAGTTTCAAGATTGAGGAGGTACCCTTGTCCAAGGAATTTCGTCGCATTTACGATCAATCCGTGGAGCTGTGGGTGGAGGCCATGCAGAAGTTTACCGAGGCCGCCGAGTTAATTGATGCTGAGAGTCGCATGAAGAAGACTATGTGGGGCCAGTTTTGGTCTTCCCATCAGCGTTTCTTCAAATATCTGTGCATAGCGGCAAAGGTTAATCATGCTGTGCTTGTGGCCCGGGAGTCTATCAAATATGGCAAGTGTGTTGTGATCGGTCTCCAGTCGACGGGTGAGGCGCGGACGCTGGACCAGCTGGAGCGTGATGATGGCGAGCTTACGGATTTCGTGTCTACGGCGAAGTAAGAGAAGTCCCCTCAACTTGTTTTTAGACTGGAATTTTATATATCTTTTTTTTTTGCAGAGGCGTTTTCCAGTCATTTGTGGAACGACATTTTCCGGCTCCTGATCGAAATCGTATCAACCGGATACTGGGTCTGTATGACGAAGAGCCTCTGGTAAAGAAGGAGGCTGCTTCGGATACAGCAAGCTTGAACAACAATAATACGCGCAAACGTCTAGGCAAACGCAAGGTGGCCGGACGCGGCAGCACAGATAGTTCCGGGGGTCCAAATTCTGTGGCGATAAAGAAGAAACGTACCCGGTCTTGGCAAGGCAGCGATAGTGATGACAATGTCGCCCATACGCCTACCCGAGACTTTGACATTGAACAATCCAACAGTGAGAGCGAAGAGGCGGCTGATAGCGATGACGCAGCCTTTAATGAGGAGGACGAGGATGATGATTTCGAGCCGGACAGTGACCCGACCGCCGATGCCAGTGATGCCTCCTCCGACTTTAATCCCTTTTTCAGTGGTTCCGACAGCGATAACGAGCCCTGGGTGAATGCTCGGAACAAGAAGCTTTCTAAGAAGCTAGCGAAGAAGTCCAAGAATAAGGCAAAGAGCAGCAGCAAGGCCAAGTCAACGGGCTCGTCTACTTCGACCATCGCGCTTGCCAGTGATACCAGCAATAATGCCGGGATGTCAGCGGCTGTGGCAGCAGCTCTAAATGCGGCCAAAAGTCGGAAGGCTCAGCTCTCCACGCAGGACAAAATCCAAGATTTGCTGCAAAAGAAGCAGGAGCTCAAGGGTACTGTCACGCCAATTGGTGTGAACGGGGCCAAAATGAATTATGGACCGCCACCCAAAGATGCCATTGAGCGTGCCTGCACCATGAAGGAGGAGCTTCTGCGCAAGATCGAACGCCTGGGAGCCAAATTGCCGCCGAACACGCTAGACCAGCTGATCGATGAGTTGGGCGGTCCGGACAATGTGGCCGAAATGACAGGTCGTCGCGGTCGTGTCATACAGCATGATGATGGTTCCATTCAATACGAATCCCGCACAGAATCGGATGTACCGTTGGAAACGCTGAATATTACGGAGAAACAGCGTTTCATGGATGGTCAAAAGGATGTGGCCATTATCTCAGAGGCCGCCTCCAGCGGCATTTCCCTGCAAAGCGACCGGCGAGTCTTTAATCAGCGGCGTCGGGTGCATATAACATTGGAATTGCCATGGTCTGCCGACCGGGCCATACAACAATTTGGACGCACACATCGCTCAAATCAGGTGAATGCTCCGGAATACATATTTCTCATATCCGATTTGGCCGGTGAGCGGCGGTTTGCCTCGACGGTGGCCAAGCGCTTGGAATCTTTGGGCGCTCTCACCCATGGTGATCGTCGTGCCACCGAGACACGTGATCTCTCTCAATTCAATATTGACAACAAATACGGTCGACAGGCTCTCGAGACTGTTATGCGTACCATTATGGGCTATGAGAGCCCCTTAGTCCCGCCTCCCACCGACTATAACGGCGAGTTCTTCAAGGACATTGCCGGCGCCCTAGTAGGTGTGGGCATCATTGTGAATAGTGAAAGTAATCCGGGCATTTTGAGTCTCGACAAGGACTACAACAATATATCCAAGTTTCTCAATCGCATACTTGGTTGTCCCGTGGATCTCCAAAATCGGCTATTCAAATATTTTACCGATACAATGACGGCCATAATCAATCAGGCCAAACGTGGTGGTCGCTTTGATCTCGGCATTGTGGGTGAGTTTCCACAGTAATCCCAAAATATTCTAAGACCCTAATTCCAATTCTCATTCTCGCTTACCACAGATTTGGGAGCCGCCGGTGAGAATGTGACGCGTGTGCGTCTGGTGCGTTTCTTACGCAAACATGCCACCGGAGTGGCACCCACTGAATTGCATACCGTACGTGTGGAACGTGGCATGATCTGGCAAGAGGTCATCGATAAGTAATTGTTCTACTCTTGCTACACTACGACCAGTCTTTTAATTGTGCAATCTTCTTCATATTTTAGATATTCGGACTTGTACAATGAGCACGAGGGTTTCTATGTCTCCCATCAGCTGCGAAACCAGAAATGCACGGCCATTCTGGTGGTGGTGATTGATCAGCCGAATAGAAACACGAGCTCCACTTCCGATTCATCTGACGGCGGCAATGCCAGTAGCAAATCAAAGAAATCTAAATCGAAGAGCAAAAAGGATGTCATGTGCCAAATTTATAGGCCCAATACTGGCTTGCAAGTGCGTCATGAATCGCTGGCCGAGCTAGAGAAGAAATATCGCAAGGTGAATAGTGAAGAGGCCGAACGCCATTGGACCGAACAATATGACGCCTCGGTGAACACCTGCTCCCATGCCTATTGGAATGGCAATTGCCGTAATGTCAGCCTAGGCAATGATTGTGAGGTGAGTCTTGTTGACTCGCTCGAATTGATTGGTTAATTATCTGTGCTCTCTTTCTTTTTTGTGTTCCTTTTTGGGTGCTTACAGGTGGGCTTGCGTCAGCGTTTGTATCATGTGCTGGCTGGTTCGGTGCTGTCGGTCTGGGGGCGAGTGGAGCATATTTTGAATACACGTTCCAATAGCAAAATGCAAGTGATACGCATGAAGACAACGGAGGGTGAGAAAATTGTAGGCACCCTGATACCGAAGTCATGCTTTGAGACCTTGATGAACGATTTGAGCAGTGATTCCGAGAAAAAGGAGGAATTCAACTATTGAATTTGAACATCCTCTGGAGCTCCAAACCAATTCTGTACTCCAAAAATCCTACTCCAATTCATTTTAAGCTTAAGAAATTATATGCAAATATCAATGAAAATACCGTTACCGTTAGCAGTTTTATCCAAAATGTAAACAGTTTAGCAATAGCCAAAGTAAACAAGACGACGTAGAAGACGAAGAAGAAGAAGAAAAGACGTAGCCATACATTCGCATAAATAAAATGTATGTGTTAAAATTAAAATTAAATAATAAAGAAAAAGCAAAGACGCTTGACAAAAGAGAAGAGGAAGAAAGAATTCTTAAAAAATTATGATTTTTTCTGCAAAAAAAGAAAAAAAAATTATTTACATATATTAAATGTAAACTGAATGTTGCACACTTTTGCACAGACACAACACACAGACACACATTCATAGTTATAAAGTAATGATTAAGTTATTATTAAAGTTATTTTTTTTTTCCTTTTTTTTTGATTAATTTATAAATATTTTTATCATTGCTTAAAATATTTACAACTTAACAAAGAGATATAGTGAAACAAAATGAAAACGCTTATTAAAATGGACTTTTTCTTAATTATTTAACTATGAAACATTTTAATTAATTTAGTTTTTAATCTTTAATTTTACAAATTACGTAAAACAATGACTTCATACAAACACAAACACCATTGAAAAAAGAAACATACAAATACAAGTGAAATTGCATTGTACAATAAGGTATTTTTAATATAAAAATATATATATTTTTTTTTACAATTTTCCTATATTTCTATAAAACAACATGTTCGGACAATTGAAATATATGTATACTCATTTCGATAGAGTATATTCATTTTGCTTGTAACGCACAGAACCAGACAATGTAGGGCCCCAAAAATTACCTCCAGATTGGTCAGTAACACTAGGGGAATCGATTGTGGCATTTCTGTCTGTCTGTTCGTCTGTTTCTATGTCCATTAGTTCATTTTAGTGAAACATGTAACAACGCAGTACATTTGGCGGAACCGGCCGGAACGGATCACTATACCATATAGCTGTCATACAGACCGAAAGTGGTTTTGCGGAGACCTGTGGTGTTTACTGACCAATCTTATTACGAAAGAAAAAAAAAAAATCGAAAAGAGTGTATTCTTCGGCGTCCTGGAGATACCATCGCCATTTATTTTTGTTTTGCTGCAGTGCAGTGAATTATTCTTTCATATGGCAGATGTAAAGAAAATTAAGACATTGGATTATTTTTTCTATTTGCTTTTTCTTATTAGTTTTAATTGAGATTAAAAAAAAATGCAGTTTGTAATTAGGCTTATCTATTCTAATGCTTAATATAAGTTGAATAAGTATGTAAGTTTAAGTATTTGCATGCAAAAAAAAATAAATTGAACGGCGGAAATGTGTAAGAAGACGAAGAAAAATAAATATAAACGTGCCCCTTCCTCTCACTATCAAAAAATATTCAAAATTTGCGTTTCACTTTCTAAATTATTCTTTTCAATGAACACAGCCATAAGCTGACTGCTCGGAGATCGCGTGCTTTGGTTCTGTCAGGTATGGCAGCCCCGTTTGCTTACCATGGGCACAGCTGATTGATTTCGCTCTTGTTCTTGTTGTTGCTATTTCATAATACGAAATGAAAGTGCTACAGCCGGAATATTTTGGTACTGTTTAGTGAGATTTTAATTGCAATTTAAAGATGCAGAGTGCGAAAAGCTTCAGGCTACTGCCTGCTGCGAGGCTTTTATTGAAACGCTCTGTGAACAAAGCCGCGGCGACCAACGCTGCAGACAGCCCTGCTTCGACGGCAGAGCAGAATGCGCATACCACACACTTCGGCTTCCAAACTATTAAAGAAAGTGAGAAAGAACAAAAAGGTAATTTGGAACTACACTTAACAAAGAGGCTCGCTTTATAAGACAGATAATTTCAGTGCACGGGGTGTTCGAGCAGGTGGCCCAATCCTATGATTTAATGAACGATGCCATGTCCATGGGCATACACCGTGTGTGGAAAGATATTTTCGTGGAACGTTTGGGACCCACACATGGCATGCGTTTGCTGGACATGGCTGGCGGCACGGGTGATATAAGTTTTCGTTATCTGAAATATTTGGCCAATCAGTCGAATCCAAATCAGCTCATCAGTCACGTCACCATCTCCGATATAAACCAACATATGCTAGATGTGGGCAAAACGCGTGCCCATCGCTTAGGTCTGACCTCGGCCCGATTCCCCAACACTCAAATTGCCTGGCAGTGTGCTGATGCGGAGAAATTGCCCTTTGCGGAAGACAGCTTTGATGCCTACACTATAGCCTTTGGCATACGCAACTGCACTCATGTGAATCACGTAAGTGCAAATGAGCTAGAGATCCCGCAAAGTATTCAAACTTTTTCAAAATAACAGGTCTTGAAAGAAGCATATCGTGTGCTCCGGCCTGGTGGCCGCTTCATGTGCCTGGAATTCAGTCAACTCACCAATCAGACCATGCAGTGGCTATACGACCAGTACTCCTTCCAAGTAATACCACCTATGGGCCAACTATTGGCAGGACAGTGGCAGGCATATCAGTATCTGGTGGAGAGTATACGGCGCTTCCCCAATCAAGAGCAATTTAAAAAGCTAATCCAACAAGCCGGCTTCGATCAAGTGGCCTATGAGAATCTCACCTTTGGCGTGGTGAGCATACATTCCGGCTTTAAGCTGTGAGTGAAGGACCGACAGCAGAGAGCGACAAGTCCGACAGCCTGTCATGTCTTACGTCAGGAAATTTTTAAGAAAATGTACAAAAAATAAAGTTGCCTTAAGTGAACACAACTGGATTTGTGCATTTCAATTTGCCCAATTTAATTTAAAGTGGGTTGAGCTTAATATACTTTTTTGCATATGCTCCAATTTCTTTTCCTTCAATTTTCACTCCAACCAGTTTCGTTAGTTTTTGCTAGGCCACAATTAAAATTCCAAACAAATTTTCAAAAAATATGTGAAGAAGAAGAAGAGGAAGAAAAAAAAACTACCAAAAGTGAAAACCACAATTTGGGGTAATTGAAAATTCAATTACTTTAGGTGATTGTGTGGGATATAATGTCCGGCGGACAGACCAATATGACCTATCCAACTCACACCCCCACCTCTGGTCGACCAGGCCAACCTCTTCGGCAGCCATCAAATTTAGTGCAAGTGAAATTTATACGTGTGAATGTTGAATTACAAATAAAACGAAAACAACACTAAACAGAAATAAATAAATTATTTGTAATAAAACCAATAACAACCAGTGCAAAAGTGTCTACCACAAATTCCTCAATTAAATATTGTAAAGCACAAATATCGTAGCAATTATCCATCAAAAAATTTACCATTTTGAGGGCATTTTATTGTGAGTTTCGAGGTGTTCGATTATCATTATATGTATATAAATATACCTAGAGTTGTTGTTGTTGTTGTTGTTTTTTTTTTTTTTTTAATTGAAACAAATTTCTTATTACTTTCACTTAAAAACATAATACTTTACTATTTTTGTTTTATACTATATGCTATAGCTTTCCTTATCTATTCAGAGACGAACAGTTCATAATGTATTTTATTGATGATCTTCTAGTCCCTAAGTCCTATATTTTCCGCTGGATTAGTAGGCAGGGCTCTGAGCTCTGTTAAGTCCCCGGCGAGATTGTTTTACTCTTTACTCTGTTTGATGGGATATTTAGGTTTTAAAAATGTAAAAATTAAGAATTTAAAATACATTTTTATATTTGATGATTCTCATACAATAAATTCGATCTTGTAATATGAAACTCTTCTAATTTAAATTCGGGTTAGAAGAAAATCCGTTTCTATATTTTTGAAGCGTTTTGCCCGTTTATTCAATTCTAGTAACATTTAGCGTGAAGGTCATCTTCAGTTCCCTTGCCTTGTTTATTATTAAATAAAACAACTTTATTTTATTTGGTGATTGAAATTTGCAAATATTACATATGCCACCAAATTTGTGGCGCCCCACACTTCCCGAAATGATTGCAGCTGACACTCTTCATGAAAGTGAAAAGAGTTCGAGTCCGATGGTGACCAAATAAATAACAACAACAAAAGTAATCGCTGCGTAAAGGTAACCAAAAATAAAACTTTATTTCAATTGAAAACAAAAGTTTTTCTACGTGCAGAAAACGTGCGACGCATGCGTATTTGATTGTACTGCTGAGCAGACTAAACGAGCGCCAGCAGAGCGACTTGACCACTGCAGGGTGGTGGAGGGGAAATGACTTTCGGGCTGGCAAACAGGTGAAATGGTCGCGTAAAAGTCATAAAGTGACCAGCAAATGGGCAACAATGGCCGATCAGGGCAGACTGTTTGGTATG
Source organism: Scaptodrosophila latifasciaeformis (assembly GCA_037075145.1). Taxonomy (NCBI): domain Eukaryota; kingdom Metazoa; phylum Arthropoda; class Insecta; order Diptera; family Drosophilidae; genus Scaptodrosophila; species Scaptodrosophila latifasciaeformis. Next base: position 111,452 of record JBAMCM010000154.1, read on the forward strand.
CAGGTGCCCGTGCCCCTGGCCGTGTCCGCTTTATAAATACAACAATCACCGAGGAAGTTCATTTCAGTTTCTTGGCAACAGTAGCCGCGCGCGTTGACATAATCACGGAAATCCAAGAAGGCAACGGAATTCAATCGGATTAATTCATAAAAATGATGACTAATTGTGGAGCTGTTGCAATAACGGTATTGGCATTGCTAATCCTGCCCAGCTGGGAGGCTGAGGCGGCTCTGAAGCTGCGCCAATCTCAGCGTCTGCTGAAGAGCACTACACCAGCCATACAAGCCACACCTGCCACGCCAGGCACCACAGATGCCCAGCAATCGACACCATCGAAATCATCATTGGATAGCACAGAGGACGCTGTTGTCACCACGCCCCTGGAAACTGCCATGGAAGTGCCCACGGGTAAACACAAGCGCGGCATATTACATGGCGGCGCTTTGTCTGCTGGCCACTGGCCTGCCCGCACCTATGCCGCCCACTATGGCTATAACCTGCAGCTGCCTGCTGGTGGCGCCCACTTTGTGGCTGCCCATCGTCCGCATAGCTTTGTGAAATTTGGTCATGGATTGCACTATAGACCCTTTGCGGCTGCAGCTTCTCCTTTGCCCAGTGGTACCTTTTTGCCCACAGCTGGACTAGGTGTACCAGCAGTATCCGGTGTCCTGCCGGGAATTGCTGGCATAGCTTCGGGAGTTTTGCCTGCTGTTGGTGGTGTTGCTTCTGCTGTTACGCCCGCTGTGGCTCCTGCTGTTCCAGCTGTCTCGGCTGGTCCCTCCTATGTCCTGCGTCCCGGCAATGCTGTGATCTCCTCTTATAGTGTGAATTATCCTCATCAGCATCTCCACAAGCCGGTTGTAGCGCTCAAGCCAGTACATTTTCATGCTCATGCGGTGCAAGTGAGTGCCAGATTCTATAATTGTTGAAGAGTTAATTTTTAATTGTCTCTTGTGCAATAGCCCACGTTTGTCCAGGCCCTGCAGCCTGTGCCGCCTGTATCCTCTGGACCACCTGTGCCCGCCGTGCCTGCTCTCCCGGCTGTACCTGCTTTGCCCACCTTGCCAGTTGCTCAGACACCTGCTGTGACAGTGCCGCAGACTTTTGCTTTTCCAGCCGCTCCTTTGAGTCCAGCCGTGGGCGTGGAGTTCCCGGCCATTCCACAGTTCCCACCCAGCCCAGCTCTACCAGCAATTCCTCAATTCCCAGTGCAGCCGGCCGTGCCCAACTTTGCTGCCCAGCCTTCACCAGCTCCGAGCATACCCGAGGTCACCGTGCCTCAAGTTCCAGCCGTACCAGCCACACCCCAAATCCCTCAAATTCCTTTTCCACAAATTCCACAAATCCCACAAATACCTCAGATACCCCAGTTCCCGATTCCACAATTCCCACAAGTTCCCCAAACTCAGTTCGGACAAGTGCCTCAGGGGCCCTCAGTTTCCTCAAACCCGGGACTATCTAATCCAGGACAATTTTTCCCATCCTCTGTGCAGCTACCGCTACCACAGCAGCCACCCACTTTTGTTCAGCCAGAAGCCCAATTTCCCGGCGGCATTCTGCCTCTTCCAGGCTCTTCGCCTATGCAGCCGGAGACTGGCACGGCTATTGCTTCACCCCAGATACCCGTAGCTCCGGAATCTGAGCCCGAACTGCCAACTACGCCCCTGCCCACTCAGCCAGGATCACAGCAACCCTGGAAACCAGTCTTCTTCCAGCCAGCAGCCACTCCTGTGGCACCCAGTTCGCCGGCTAATCGTCCCTCCCTGACCTTATTGCCGCCATATGGCCGGACCCCAACCGAAGGTAGGAAAAATTTAGTGTTTTCCCAACGATTTAAAAAATTGTTCTTCTTCAGGTTATCTGCCGCCCGTGTCAACTCAATCTGCAGCACAGCAGCTCAGCGCGAGTAGCTCTCAGGGCAATGGGATCTTCGATCAGCTGAGTGATGCTGAAATCGAGCACATCTTTGCCCAGGCAAACTTAGCGCAACAACATCATCATCACCATTCCACCTACCATCACTATTGATAAAGTGGTTGATATTTGGGATGGGTTTGGAAAAAATTTACATTAGGATTGTTTTTTTTTTTTTTCTTTATTTTAGCTCTTTCTAATTTTTTTTTTTTTTTTGTGTCTTGAAATTTCTATTCTACCTTCTATTTTTATTATATTTATGCTTGTAGTATTTTCATATACTAAATTATTTATAAACTATTATAATATATTTATGAAACAAAAAATGAAATATGAAAACAATCATTTCGAAATTGTGTAATTTCAGCCCTATTTGCAAGTTGATAAGATAATCTTCAAGGTGCCGAGACAAGGGAACTCTTTTATTAGTAAATATCCCAAATCCAAGTTTGATTTTGTTTGGATTGATGGATACATAATCAATATCAGTAGACTTAATCATTGTTGAACTGTTGGAAAAGCAATGAAAAAAAAAATACCCAATTATATCTTTGGAATGCCGAAACTCTTTTAAAGGTTTTTTCTGCCTCTCGCTGAAGAGTTGAGCTCTAAAGAGAAGACCCAGATTCAATCAATGTTTGAGTGTGGTGTAAAAGTTGGTGGAATTGGAAAAAGACTCTGTCGCCACCGAAATATTATTCAGAACTATTTAAAAAGTTAGAAAAAATACGCACAAAATAACCGCAAGGGAGCGATTCCCATAGTGCGCGAAAAAAACAGCATATAAAAGCGCCAGTAACTTAAAAAAAAAAAAAGAGTTGTAGCCAAATAAAGGCAAAATTGAGGCTGTCGTTGACAACATATTTACAAAAACGACTTGAACTTGACATATGCTTTCAAAGTGCGACAAACGAAACTTTTACCTCGTCATAATAAGGCACGACATGCCTTTTATGAAAGGTACCAATTTTGGGACTGCGAATTTTAAAGAGTCATCTTCAGTGATAAAAAATCATTGAATTTGGAAGGCCCAGGTGGGAAGGAGAAATCTTGGCATGACCCAAGGCATCCCAGGGAGACTTTCTGTAAGCGAAACCATGGTGATGGCAGCCTCATAGTATGGGCAGCCTTCAGTTCACGTGGAAAGTCGCCAATTGGTTTCATACCAGGAACCATAAATTTTAAATCTTATACGGAGCTCGTAGACATCGGGCTTATAACGTTTGCAGAAGAGGTTTATGGCGACGAATGAATTTTCCAGCAAGATAATGCTCTTGTACACGTTTCAGCGTACCCGAAGTCATTTTTTTGAGACCGCCAATATTGACTTGTTAGAGTGGGCAGCGAAAAGTCCAGATCTAAATCCAGTTGAGAATCTTTGGGGCATCCTTTCTTCCAAAGTCTATGAAGGCGCAAGCCTATTCGAAACTTTAAAAGGCCTTAAAACAACAATTATTGAAAAATGGGAACCAATAGATTTAAGGACCTTACAAAATTTAATAAGTTCTATGCCTCGCCAAATTCAATTGTTTTCTCAAAAAAAAAAAGAGAGCCAATATCATATTTTTTTTCTATGTATAAAATTTTGTTGTTTATTTTCTGTTAATGGAATAACCCACAATTTAATTTAACTTTTGCTTTCTATATTTCATTACAAATCAAGTATTTAAAAATAAAATTATTTAGAAAAATAACAAGAAAAACCTTAAAAAAATAATATAAAAAATCTCAACGTTATCTTCGGGGTATCGAGGATTACAAACTCTTTTCAAAGTTTTTTCTACCGTAAATCACATGAACGGGGTTGGTCACTAAATAGGGCCGATTCAAGTTGGTATCACAGCTATATAATAGTAATCCGATCCGGTCGATTCCGACAAATGTGTAGCCTATGTATATGAGAGGGCTATATACTCAGTTTCATCAAAATAGAAGTTGCGATCATTTGCATGCGAAATTCAATTAAAGGCAACGTGTGTTTAAAGCAATTAACTAATCAGGTGGTGCGCATAAAATTTTTTTTTCAAGTTCCTTATATAATTTTGGATATTTTGAGTCTACAAATTTTTGATTTAAATTAAAAATTCGTCTAGCGGCAAAATGGGAAGAGGAAAAACATTGTCATCCGAAGAAATTGGAAAAATCCTTGTGTATAAAGATTCTGGGCTGTCCAATAGACAGATAGCCATTAAAATAAACAGATCACCAACTGTTGTTAATAATGTAATTAATCTAAAGGGCAATTATAACAGAAAAAGATCTAATAAAAACAATCAAAAGATCTCACCACGTGCCAGATCCGCTATTATCCGTGCAGGCCTACAAGGAAATGCCACTGCTACGAAAATTAAGGCTGATTTGCAATTGCCAATATCGAAACGACGTGTGCAACAAATTTTGTCTGGCAGTAATTTGGAAGAAAATGAAGTCAAAGCCTGCCTTAAAAGATGCACATAAAACGGCTTGATTACAATTCGCCAAGGAGCATATGTCATGGACTGACCAGTGGAAGAATGTAATATTTTCAGATGAAAAAAAATTCAACCTGGACGGACCAGATGGTTTTAAATATTATTGGCACGATTTACGGAAGCCAGAGATTTTTTCTACGAAGCGAAATTTTGGAGGAGGCTCGCTAATGGTTTGGGCAGCTTTTAGCTACAACGGGAGGAGTCCAATGTGCAAAATTTCTGGACGAATGAATTCCAAAAATTATATCACTTTACTGGATGAAGTTTTAATCAATTTTATGGAACAGGTACCAACTAATTCAATTTTCCAGCAAGATAATGCTCCCATTCACGTTTCCAAAATCAGCCGTAGTTGGTTTGAGCAGAAGGAAATTAATGTTTTGAAATGGCCAGCAGTTTCTCCTGATTTAAACCCGATAGAAAATCTATGGGGCAATTTAGCTCGACGAGTTTATGCTGATGGTCGCACATTTAAATCAGTTAAAGAGCTACAACAAACAGTTGTCAAGGAATGGTCAAATATTCCAACAACAGAATTTGAAAACTTGTCCAATTCCATGCCAAATCGAATTTTTGAATTGATAAACAACTCTGGAGGATGGACACATTATTGATTTTGACCCAAATTATTTATAATATAAAAAAAATATATATGCCTTTAATTGAATTTCGCTTTAATTACACATAATTATTGTAAATATTTAGATTTAAAATAAAACACTTCCTATTTTGCATAGAAAATTACTCTAGATTGAACATATTAAGCATGTTTACCTTATTTAATTTCAGGAATAAAAATATAACTTCTAAGATAAATTATAAACGTAAAAATTATCTGCCTTTAATTGAATTTCGCTGAGTGTAGTAGTCCGACTTTATTCAAATTCAGCACAAACGCGTATATTTATGTATGAAACATTTTTGCCGAGTTTGGAGGAGATCAGTCAATAAATGTGCGAGTTATTTACTAAACCGATTCTGGTTCATATGACAATGTGCTGCCTAGGTAAAAAAGAATGCTATACACCAAGTTTTATCAAAATAGCTTTAAAACTTTGAGACTAGTTTGTATAGAAACAGACAGACAGACGAACATGGCTATATCGGCTCCTTTAATGATTCTATGTATTCTAGAGGTAACTTTTGTGGGTCTACGATGTGTTGTTCTGTGCGTTACAAACATTAGGGCAAAACGAATATACTCTTTTTTTGCGAAATGCGATAAATGCTGCTATGAATATACTTTACTAGACAAGTTTTTTAAAGTGGTAGGTACTCTAAAATCATATACAACTCTGGAAAATGAAATGGTTGATATCGATCAAATTTTTTTTAACTGACTTTAATTAGTTCGATAAGAGAGTTCTACAAGAACTATTGAATATCAATTTTAATTTTAAGAAAATTCAATATGTATTATTAAACATATGTACTTTATATATCTTGTATACTCAGATGTGTGTTTTTTTACGAAAAGCGCATAAAATTGTGTCCGCTTTTTTCCTGTTTTTATTTTTCACAGAATTTTAGCTTTTTTTTGCTTTTATTTTTGTCCAATCTAGCGGCTTCTTCCTGAAATATGTTGGCAACACTGCTCCTGACATTTGCCACGATCGGTTGACAAATATATTAAGAAGGACAATCAGTGATTGCGTCGTGGGCTCTGAAACAACGTGTGTGCGGAATCCGCTTTAAAATCAAAATCGTAGCTTTGTGATAAATTTTGAAACCCTCAACCAGTTTAACATATATTTAATTTAATAATATAACAAACATATAATATAGGAAAAAAACGAAGGGGGTATGTTTTTCTACTTTATGTGCACAAATATTAATTAATATTAATATATACTACATATATACCTATATAATAATAATTTTTATTCACTTCAATAATTTTATTATATAGTAAGGTTACAAGTGATGTAATAATGCCTTGAATTTATACATTTATCTTTAAAACTTTTGTGTAGTCGGTTGACCCTATCTGTTACCAGCTCGGTATTGGATATACTGTGCAGATCTAAGGTGGAATGATCCCAAGGCAGTTTATGAATCATTTTCAGTATCTTGTTCTGGGGTATTTGCAATTTTTTTATATGACATTTTGCAATATCGGCCCAAGTGGGGCACCATATAACATAACCGATTGAAAAATGGATCTAAACAGATATAGTTTGTTTTCAATACTAAGCCTAGAATTCCTATTTATGAATGGGTATAGTATTCTTATTAACATGTTCACTTTGTTGTTTATATACGAAATATATTCTCTGAAGGTTAGTTTTTTGTCTAGTATACTAGGTATTTGACATCATTTTCCCATTTAACATCTACTGTATTTAATTTTATATGACTAGTAGGAATGTTAATGGACTTTCGTTTCTTTGTAAAAAATATCGCTTGTGTTTTGTCAGTATTTACCATAATTTTCCATTTGGAAAAATAGGAAATCAAAATATCAAAAGCAACTTGGAGCTTGTTCGTAATATCTGAGGCATTTTGACCCGTACAAAGAATGTCGGTGTCATCCGCAAAAATAGATATTTTACAATCTCCAAGCGGTGGGGTATCCGCGGTGAATATGTTGTATAGAATGGGTGAAAGGCAGGGCCCTTGGGGGCAGCCAGCCTTTAAGGAGTGATTGTGCGATTTACTATCCCCAATATGTACTGCAAATGAACGACTAGTCAGGAAACTTCTAACAATTTTTGTAAGTTCTAACGGAAAGTCAAAAAGATTAATTTTAAGGATAAGAGCATCATGCCATACCGAGTCAAATGCTGCTTTGATGTCCAAAAGAATCATACCGGTGGATTTTGAACTAGCAAAACTGGATTTAACAAGATTTTTTATTCTCATTAAAGGGTATCGGAATCACTTTGGAAACCTTCCATACTTCAGGAAAATGGGATAGGCGCAAGCATGCATTAAATATCTTTACTAGAAAATCGACGCCTTTGCGAGGAATATTTTTTAAAATCGTATTCTAGATGTTCTCCAAGCCAGGTGATTTCTTGATCTTTAGCTCTTTTATAATAGCTGAGACTTCAGCCAAATCTGTAAAATAGAATGTATCAATTATGGAATTTGTTGTTTCCAACGACTCAATAAACTCAGTGACCATCGCGCTGGTGTGCGGGTCGCTAAGATTGGTAGAAACCGAATTATTTTTGATAAAAGTATTGGCTAGAATACATGCTTTCTGTTCTGCCGTGAAATAGGAATTTGATGCCTCCTTTAGGGTTGGAATGTCAGCCTGCTTCTTTTTTATAACTTTAGCTAACTTCCAAAAGGGCGAAGAGTTTTTGTCCAATGAAGCCAGTAGATTGTTCCAAGATTCATTTCGGAACTGGAACAACTTACTACTAATGAGTTTGTTCATCCATTTAACTAAGACAAGGTCCTTGCTATCTCTGTTTCTCAGCCAATTCCGACGGTAACGATTTCTTCGCGTGATTAGCTCTTTAATATTTTGTGGGAGAGGCCTTTGAAAGGAGTACACTCTCGTCTTTGGAATGGAAGACTGCTTTGCTATATCAATGATCGTGTTAAATTCGGAAATGAGGGAATTAATATCATCAAAGCAACTAATAGCCCTTTCCATAATGCAGGATATCCGTCGGTTTATGACGCTGCTAAATGCGGTCCAGTTGGCGTTCTTTAAATCATAGCGGTAGGCAGTATTTAAAGAAGGAACTGAATTAAGTATAATTTGTACTGGCAAGTGATCAGAACCTAGGTCGTTCATTGTACTAATATGGGATAGCAAGTTCGGACAATTGGTTATAAAGAAATCTAAAGTGGAACTACTGAATCTGCTGTTAGATGGTACAAGGGTGTGTTCAGCTGGATACAGCACATTTATGCTGCGTGATGTTAAAAATGTATCTAGGATATTACCCCAGCAGTTAGCTTTTTGGCAGTCCCAAGAACTATGCCGACAATTGAAATCACCACCTAATGATAGGTACCGTTAGAAGACGTCAACCTGCGCACGTCATCTTTAAAGTTAATTTTTAAGTCCGCATTGGCACGGCCCCCCGGGAAGTAACAACAGTAAACCGCGGTTTGCCCACCGTTGCAGCTAAAAATATTATTGCCAAAAGCCTCGATTACTTTTGTACTGGGGAGAGGTAACAGGCAGTGGCGGATAGTTCTCTTGATAAGTATGGCTACCCCTCCCCCCCTACAGCTTGATTGATCAAGTCTATAATAATTAAAGTTACTAATTTTAAGTGACGCTGTATTTTTGAGCCATGTTTCTGTAAAAAGGCAAGTATCAATATTATTTTGGGTTAGAAAATCTATTAACTCGGTTTTTTTTTGTTAATAATGCCTCTGGCATTCCAAGTTACAATTTTGAGATCATTAAACATTATGTTAAAAATTTAAATGCTAAAGAAGTTATAACTTCGAAATGGTCTGCTTTTGATTTACACTTTCTTAAGTTTTTAATTAACATTAATTAACGTCTTATGAGCTCCAGCGCAGATGGAACAATAGGGTTTGACTGAACAGCGGCTGGAACCATGGCCAAACATTTGGCAGTTATAGCATTGAGTAATTTTACTCGATTGGCGTTTTTGGTATTCCCATTTAACTCGCATATAATTAATAACTCCGTGATTTTTTCTGAGCTCAGTTAGCGTTGTTGATTTTCTCGTGAAATAGACCACGTAGATTATAAGTGTAGCATTGTTAGGTCTCTTCCTTTGCACGAGCTTGACATCAAGACATTGCAGACACATTTGAATGAGCTCATTCTTAAGTACATTTGGGTCCATGCAATCAAGTCCCAGCAGAAGTGCCTTGTAAGGCTTATCATTTTTATTAGCGTGCGAAAAATATTCAACTTTTCCATTCATAAAGCTGCAAGCTGCTACGTAGTCATCCATCGACACGAAATGTATTTTTATTCCAATTGAAATTTTTTTTATGGAGTATTGGTTGCATTTAATTTCGTTACAGATATTATGTATTTGCTCCACTGTGCATTTGAGCACCGTTATTGGTGGGACATACATTTTTGTGTTGTTTACAATTTTTTCTGTACCATCGTCATTCATTTGTGCACGCTCTGAGTCCGTGATCGTTTCTAACGGCGAGTAATAGTTTGAGTCAGCACCGCGCTGCCCAGTATCAATTTTTAGTTCAATCAATTTTTCGTTGCGCGAGGCGGCATAACGGTGTTTTCAACGGTTCTTCTCCTCTTTATTTTGATGCCTTCTGCTTTGACTAATCCGGGGTGCTAGAAAACGCGACAAAGCGGTGATCCGTCTGCACTAATCGAGCGCTCACACCAGACACCTATATAAAAAAAGAAGAAAGACCAGCATAAAGAAAAAGAAGAGAACATTTTATTTTATACTTCTTATACTGCAGGGGTGTTTATACTTTTATACTCCTTGCGGATTGAGTGTAAGTCTTCGCTCAGCTGAACACATATATGCGAGAGACGTTACCGTTAGCGCAGTTTTTATACTCTTTTCGCAGAAAAAAGAGTATATTCATTTTGCTCTGATGTTTGTAACGCACAGAACCAAACATCGTAGACCCACAAAAGTTACATCTAGAATACTTAGAATCACTAGAGGAGTCGATATAGCCATGTCCGTCTGTCAGTCTGTTTCTATGCGATTTACTCCGCCAGTTTAAAAGCTATTTTGCTGAAACTTGGTATTTAGCCTTTTTTTTACCTAGGTAGTACACTAGTTTGAATCGGTCGAATCGGACCACTATATCATATAGCTCTCATACGAACCTAAATCGGATTAGGCAATAACTCCCACATTTATTTACCGATCCTGTTCAAATTTAACATGCATATGTTTTTTATAATATATGTACCAAGTTTTGTAAGGATCGGAATACTATATCATATAGCTGTCATACAAATCGAAATCGGCCCTATTAACTGAATAACACCGTTCCTGTGATTTACGGCAGAAACAACTGCGAAAAGAGTCTATAATCTTCGGCACCCCGAAGATAACGTTGGATTTTTTTTTTTTCGTTGTTGTTGTCGTTCTTGTGTTTGAGGCTGGTGATCATCTTTCCCTTCTCAAGCTCACACGGAACTCAGAAGAAGTTCATGACGACGACTGAATTTTCAGCAAGATAATGCATCTGTACACGTTTCAGAGTATACGAAGTCATTTTTTGAGACCGCCAATGTTCCCTTGAGATGACGAAGGTTT
>JBAMCM010000157.1:0-26818 GCA_037075145.1 Scaptodrosophila latifasciaeformis
GATAGAATGAAAGAGAAAAAGCAGAAAAAAAAGATTTGCCAAGCTTTTTGAGTGCCCTGCCTTTGAGGTTGATCGCGCTGATATTATGACAACCTCCCAAATTTGTATTGAATTGTACCCCTCCCAACTCCACGCTAGGGAAAATAAGAAAACTTAACACTTCATTATACCCTGTACCTAAAAAGGTACTAGGGTATACTAATTTTGTGCAAATGTATGTAACATAGAGATGGAGATGTCAGAGACCTCCCAAAGTTACTTAAATTATGATGAGGGTGACTAGAGAAATCGATCTAGCCATGTGTATCTGTCTGTCTGTCTGTCCGTCTGTATGAACACCTCATTCTCAGAGATAGTAAGGGCTAGAAAGTTCCGGTTTGTTGCTAAGAATCACTTGTTCTGCAGGTTAGATCAAGTTTATTAATTTTTTTCGATATCCGATTTAGGTTCGGAATAAAAAGTATAAAACCACAACTACCTCAAAAAAAGTAAAAATTTTATAGGCCATAACTTTTTTGTTTCTTATCATATTATTACGAAAATTGGCAGTTAGAAGTTCTTATATGTTTTCATTAAGGATGTGAAGTTTCGATCTGATCGGAGTACTATATCATATAGCTCCCATAGGGCCGATCGAAAGTACAAACATCGTTTTAAAGTCATAATTTCTTTATCTTTAAAGATATTTTATTCAAATTAAGACACAATTTGAACTTTAAAATACTCAGCAGCTGTGCAAGGTTTTAATAAAACTGGACATCTGCATCTTATAACTTCCATAGGGCTAATCGGTCAAAAAATTCGATTTCTGTTTTTTTTTTTTTTGTCGAAAACGGATTATTTATGAACCAATCGCAACCAAATTAAGCACAAGACAGTTTTTAGTAAAAGTTTTTAATAGCACAAAATTTTATTGAAATCAGATGGCTATATCATATAGCTCTCATAGGGCAAATCAGACAAAAACTCAGATTTTTTGTCAAAAATCGGGTTTTTTATGCACGTATCGCAACCAAAAATACCATATGATAGTTTTTTATGGAAAACATTATAGAAAATACTGATTTACGCTCCCTACAGGTACATGGTATCTCACGTTCCGAATTTTTTTAAACTGCCTTCTGGAAATGCTTTTTTTTTTAATAAAATGCATGGGGATAGACTCTTTTCGCAGTTGTTTCTGTCGAACGTACCAAATTTCGTAAGGATCGGACTACTGTATTATATAGCTGCCATACGAATCGAAATTGGTTTAGGGAATAACTCGCACATTTATTGACTGATCTCTTCAAAACTCGGTAAACACGTTTTTTACATAATTATACGCGTATGTGCTGAATTTTATTAAAATTTGACTACTATAATATAGCTGCCATACAAACCTAGATCGGCCCTATTGACAGACCAACCCCGTTCGTGTGATTTACGGCAGAAACAACTGCGAAAAGAGTCTGTAGTCCCGAAGATAAAGTTGGGATTTTTTTTTTGTCCGAAGGTGTTACTCCGACTGCGCCAGAACAGAAATGCAACGAATGGCGATTTTTATTAAAAACTACATTTCACAAATCCAAGTGATTCTCCTTTATTTAGGGTACAGTTCAAAACTGACCTGTATTTGAAAGTCAGACAAGAAAAAGTTTTTTTTTATCGCTTTAGGGTTCGTTGATTTTGTCTTTTATACTGAATATATTATACTCATATACTCAACATATATATATATATATATATATATATTCAATATATTATTTCTTTAGTTTACGAAAGATCGCAGTCCACGATGTGAAAGCAATTGCATGTCTGACATTAAATTGAATAAAAGCAATGAAAATTGAATGAAAGCAATTCTGTGTCATTGCAGATGTATAGGTTTTAATTGCAATTAACTTGTAAAACTTCCGCGTCAGTTGCAGTAGGAAATCGTTAGGGAAATATTTCAAAACAATAAAGAGATTTCTCGTACTTGAAGTATACCTCTAGTACCCTCCTTCCTGACTGATACTGAGCCCACGATCATGCCCCTAAGCGTGTTATCTAGCCCTTGAACTAGCATGGGTATGAGACTATTCTCGATTCGATCCTGACGTTATTTAAAGCGCCCTTTATGGGGGGTATTAGAGTAAGGTCTAAATCAGGGTTAGTGAAGAAGTGATCTCTGCTTGTAGTATTGTAAATAATCATTCAGTTTCGTTTGAATGGTTTGAATGTGTTTATTTCACATTGAATTTTCTCCTTCGTAACAATCACTTTATTTTCTTCTCATCCCTGAGAAGAGCTCTCATTGTAAGTTAGAAAATAACTGGCTATTTTCAGCATGTGCTCCGTCGTATTCTCCGGCGCATCGCATACTTTAGCCCGTGACTCTCTTTTAGCCTTCCTGAAAGCGATGAGATTGCGACGATAGGCTTCCCAATCTTCATGTACTCTAGTTCGCTGGATTTGATTATACCGCAATAGCAATAGCGCCGGAGTCCAGCACTCTGGCTTTCGGACATAATCTACTAAGGGCTTTACCAACCTTTTGGAATGATCTTAAATCTTAATTAGTAGAGATATCCTCATATCTCAATATGCAAATGGTTGTAGTTCTTTCTGTATCTCTAATTCATTTCCAATTAGTTTATCTGGGGCTTCGATAAGGTACTGGTTTGGGCTATGACCAGTTAATCTTCTAAGGACCGCGAAGAATCATTGTTTGAATACTTGGCACTTAACGATATTACAATCGACATTGTTCGATGTTACACACCAACAGATTTGTAGAGACCTATAATTGAATAGGTCTTCTCCTCTGCTGTTAACATACCTGTTGCACCACAGAGTATGATGCGCATTTGCATCACATCCGAGGACTATATTAGTGCTTCTTTCGTCCAAGTGCTAGTTGCTTGCACGGAAGACCGCTCCCGGGAGATGGTCCTCATCATACGGCTGGTTAGCGGAGCCTCTTAACATCCTTCCTTTTGCATACAGCTACCGTTATGTCCAACGAACCGAAACAAGGAAATAACAGATAAGGTGCTGTAACCTACGGGCGGTGATTCCGCAAACCTTTACACATACGATCCAAGGTTCATTTAATAGTGCACAATCGCATTGTCCATAAATCGCAGCAGATCTACCGATGGTACCCTGGATTAACCTGTGGACCTGGAGCTTTGACTCTTCTTAGTGGAACGTAAAGCTCGATGATGACCGAAATTGTTTCAGAGAGGTCAGTGTGGAAGGCACTGTAGGTCTTATTAAAACTTCTGCAGGAATAAGATTCCTTTGAGACCGATAAAAAGCCAATCTGCAATGCTTGCAAAAGCGTATATGAGGAGCATGAAAAGGAGGACGAAGCTAGGATAAGCCATAAACTAACTTGCTTGCAAAAGCGTATATGAGGAGCATGAAAAGGAGGACGAAGCTAGGATAAGCCATCAACTAACGGTAAATGAAACGTTACGTTACGTTGAAAAGTTACTGTTTTGAGGAGGGCAGAGATTGTTGTTGTGGATTTCACTTATTTTCGATATATTTATTTATTATAATTAATCATTGTGAGGCTATATCTGTACAACAGAAGCTGCGCGACATCAGCAAGCGATTAAAATGAACGAAAGCTTAGCGAAGACAAACTTAAAAAATTTGGAACGTTAAACTCGGGCGCAGCCGAGTTTGAGATACCCTATACATGTAGGGGAAGTAAATCAGTATTTTCTATAATTTTTACCATAAAAAAACTATCATATGGTATTTTTGGTTGCGATTCGTGCATAAAAAACCAGATTTCTGACAAAAAATACAAAAAATCTGAGTTTCTGTCCGATTTGCCCTATGGGAGCTATATGATTAAGTAATCTGATTGCAATAAAATTTGGTGCTATTAAAAACTTGTACTAAAAACTGTATTATGCTTAATTTGGTTGCGATTGGTTCATAAATAACCCGTTTTCTGACAAAAAAGCACAGAAATCTGATTTTTTAACCGATTAGCCCTATGGAAGGTATAAGATGCAGATGTACAGTTTTATTAAAACCTTGCACAGCTGCTGGGTATTTTAAAATTCACATTGTTTCTTAATTTTTATAAAATATCTTTAAAAATAAAGAAATTATGAAGTAAAAACGATATTTGCACTTTCGATCGAATAGAAGGTGCACTCTTTCCCTGAGGTGCAAAACAGCTGTGTATGCGCACTGTATCGTACCGATTTGGTTATATGAGATCCAGATTTGGAGAATTGCAGCCAAATCTATTTATAAACATATCCAGGTGATGCAAAATCGCGCACTACGACAAATAACCAACTGTCCCTGGTATGTACGTAACTCCGCACTCCATAAAGACCTTAATCTTCACACAGTTGCGACACAAATTGGGATTGGGATGAGATTTACTCTGGCAGTTTAAAAACTATTTTGCTGAAACTTGGTATATAGCCCTCTCTTTTACCTAGGTAGTACATTAGTTTGAATCGGCCGGATCGGACCACTATATACTATAGCTGTCATACGCACCTGAATCGGTATAGGAAATAATTATACGCGTTTGTGCTGAATTTTATTAAAATCGGCCCTATTAACTGCCCAACCCCGTTCATGTGATTTACATCTGAAACAACTGCGAAAAGAGTCTGTAATCTTCGGCTGTAATCCTTGGCACATTACAAACTTCTCGTAGTCTTTGATGGATCTGCTGCCTCTTCAACTGAGTACTCCCTCAATTATGTTCTGATTGCATGTGTTAGCATACAACCTAAATTGTTCGAGGCGCTTATTCGTTTCCGTTCCTACCTGGTCGCTCTCACTGGCGACATATGCAAAATGTACCGTAGCGTGAGGGTTAACGAAGAACACAGTTTTTATCAGCATACTTTGGCGTGATTCTCCTCAAAATCCAATCAAAATTTATAAATAAAGCACGGTTACATATGGTACCAAGCCAGCCGCCTTTCTATCCGTTAGAGCAATGCACGAATTGGCTAAGGATGAAATTGACGATTTTCCCATTGGTGCGGCAGCCGTAATTAATGAATTTTATGTGGTTGACTTTATCTCAGGAGGTCATTCAGTATCTGATACAGTGGAAAAAATGACCCAGACAACTAGTCTTCTAGCACGAGGTCATTTCAAACTTAGAAAATGCTGCTCGAGTCATCCCAAAGTACTTAATGGGCTTGCAGAAGACGAAAAGGAAAAATTTTAAAAATTTGATGACGGCAGCGATGTCACTAAAGCACTGGGTTAGTATGGAAAGCCTCCTGTGACCGCTTGCTGTTCTCGCTGTCTCCATTCAAAGTCAACTCCAAACCTTGCAGATGATCGGTCCTGTCTGCCATTGCACGACTCTAGCATCCTCTTGCTTGGACCGGTAATTACGAAGGCAAAAATATTCTTGCAACGCCCTTGTAAAAACCAACTATCATGGGATGAGAGCCTACCTTTGGAACTTCACACGACCTGGGAGGAAATCTGCAATGGATTTCTTAATATACCATTTTTCTCTTTTCTCAGATTTGTTTTGAGTCCTGAAGCTAATGTTGAACTACACGGATTTTGTGACGCTAGCCAAGAAGCGTATGGTGCATGTCCATATGTAGTACTGGGAATTCAAGTCCGGACCGGTCATTTTCTAGGTTCCAAGTCTCGCGTAGCCCCTCTGAAGACTCAAACCATACCAACGTTGGAGTTAAGTGAAGTCTTATTGCTGGCCAAACTCGTATCCGAAGTTAAGCAGATGGGTATCTTTAAAAGATCGACTTATTGCTGGTCTGACTCTACAGTAGCTCTTGCGTGGATTCGAGAAGAGCCCTTTCTTTTCAACACATTTGTGGCAAACCGAGTAGCTACTATTCAGGACCTTAGTAGTAGCGTAGAATGGCGTCATGTGCCAACGTCGTTAAATCCTGCAGACATTCTGTCCAGAGGCGCCCACCCCGATGCTTTGGGTCATTCCGAGCTGTGGTTTCATGGTCCAGTATATTTGATTAGCTCTCGATCTGATTGGCCTACCCAATATCCTCCAGAGAAGCTCACCCTGGAGTTGCGAAAAAATGTGCTAATGGTCAGGTCTCCCGAACTGGACTTAGTTGCCAGCTCCAAAATGGTCAACAATTTCGGATTCATGCAGCGAGTTTTTGGCTTCAATTACAAATTCATTAAAAGACAAAGAAATCAAGCAGATACAATTAACTAGAACCATTAAGACATGCCCTCAATCCCTTTATAGACGCCAAAGGTGTACTGCGAGTTGAAGGACGTCTCAAAATTCATCCCTGGATTATAGTGCGAGACATCCCATCATTTTGCCGAGTCGTCATTCAATCACTGCTGCAATGATTTCCCATTATCATAAAGTGAACTTACATGCTGGACCTCCAGCCTTGCTTGCCAACATACGCTTATAATTCTGGCCAATCGGCGGTCTCAAAACGGTTGCTCATACTGTGAGAGAATGCGTGACATGCTTCAGAGCCCGGCCGAAGTTAGTGGACCCCATTATGGCAGATTTGCCCAAGGACCGCGTTCAATATTTACGAGCCTTTTCTGTTACTGGTGTGGACTACTTCGGTCCCTTCCATAACAAATCGGAATAGATCCCCCATTATCTACAGCTGCATTTCTTCGAGCTTTAAATCGATTTGTAGCGAAACGTGGCAAGCCTATGAAAATATGGTCAGACAATGGCACCAACTTCGTAGGAGCCGATCCTAGACGGCTTATGACAACAAACTGGCGGACAACATTGAGTGGAATTTCATTCCTCCTCGCTCCTCTCATTTTGGCGGACTCTGGGAGGCAGCGGTTAAGACTGTCAAACATCACCTTTATAGTCAGTCGATCTCTGTTAAATTTCGACGAAATTCGTACCCTCATCTTTCAAATTTCTGCAATTGTAAACTCACGACCTTTGCTCTTACAGAAAACCCTGCTGACATAGATGTGTTGATCCCTGCACACTTTCTTATTGGCGGCCCTTCAGAAACAATTTTGGAGCCTGATTTGACCAGTCCTAACTACAACAGACTTAACGATTGGCAGCTTATGGTTCAGCTACAAAAAATCTTTTGGAATCGTTGGCGAGAAGAATACCTTACAAGTTTATAGCAAAGGGCAAGGTGGCGTTCTTCTACGCAACCTCTTAAATTAAATGACATAGTGCTCGTTAAGGACGAATGTCTACCATGTATGCGATGGCCATTGTCTAGAGTGATTACCTTAATACCAGGCAAGGATGGAATATGCTGAGTTGCTGAACTAAAAACTGCGTCGGATGTAATCCAAAGGCCTGTGTACATATTTTCGCATTTAAAAATCCCCCCAAACATTGTAATAGCTATAATAAGTTCAAATATGTACACACTATTAAGCACCATCATTAAGCACCATCATACCTTTGTTATCTTCATTGTGCTTACTTTCGGTTAACCTTACACATAAGTTCTCTTGTACGAGCTTTTATCTTGTTTCGATATCGCTCTGGTATATTGCAAGCAAGGCAGCATAAATAAAATATAATTAATAACGTAAATAATTCTGTCGTCTTTTATTATTGAAAATTAAAGTTCACTAGAAACTCTTAGTGGGTTCAGCAGTGATAATAAGCACTTAAGAACAATGAGCAAGTAAGAACAATTGGAATTTACGTTATTTTTTAATTTTATTGTTTTTTAGATATGTATTAGTTTTAAATATTATTTATGTTGGGTTTATTGTAAATTTTCTTGTATTGTTGTGGAAACTTTGATCTGCCCACGAAATACTCGCCCCGCTGGAAGACGCAAGCTGACAGCTGATGTGGTCTCAAGGGGCAGAACAGCTGCACGTCTAGTGGTACCAGTGGCGGTTCGAATGACTGCGACACCATCACTTCCTGGAATGATGCTCTCCACCTTTCCGATCCGACAAACTAAAGTTCGAAGCTCATGAATCGATAAGACTTATTTGCCAACTACTCGAACAAAGTTATATTTGACCGATTGTACAGCGGGCTCCCACAGTCCTCCAAAGTGGGGAGAATGAGGCGGAATGAATTTCCAAATGATGCTGATTGTTATAAAGGCATTGTGAAGCTCGATATTTTGTTATTTTCGATATTTTTAGTTCATTTTTGGCTCTTACGAAATTCGTTGCATTATCTGACCATATGATATTCGGCTTGCCTCTGATGCTAATAAATTGCTTCAAGGCTGCAAGAAATGAGGCTACAGATAAATTCTCCACCAATTCCAAATTTGTTGCCTTTGTTGACAAAGAGCCGAAGATGGCGATATAGCACTTTGAGGGTGGCCGGTTTCTGACTTCGCGCTTTACATAAAATGGTTTACAAAAATCAATCCCAGTCGTTGTAAAAGGTCGACATGGTTGAACACGGCTTTCTGGCAAGGGACCCATAATGGTCTCTAAAATATCGGCTTTACTCGAAAGCAAAGAACACATTTCCATATTCTGGCAGCTACTCTCTTTCTGCCTCCAATCGGCCAAAATCGTTGTAGCAATGCGGATAGAAGACTCTGGGGTCCTGCGTGGAGAAATTGGACATGGACGTTGGTGATTATTGCACGAGTCACAGGATGATATGATCCTTTGGCAATAACATAGGGTGTCTTGAATCAAAATCTAGAAATGAGTTGTGTAGCCGATCGCTAACTCGCAGCAATCCTCCACGATCAAGCATCGGGCACAACGAAAATAGTTTGTTCTTTGGTGATAGCTGCCTTCTTGCTGGTAAAGTTTTATATTCATCAGTTAACTGGAATCGGTGTATGATTTTGATGATGAGGTGTGTACCGTCTTTGATATCAGCGACAGTTAAAAGCCCATACCGATGTTCTTGGATCTCAGCAACAAAAAGCGGTGTGCATATCCAAAGAACCTTTGTAATTTGTCGAGTAATTTGTACAGTCTACGACTGGATTCGCAAGAACTGGCCAGCAGGAAGCATCCGATAGGAGACAGAAAGGTCCTTCTCGCCATAAATTTGATTCCAGAAGCTCGCGTGGAGTGCATCCTCTGGACAGTTTGTCAGCTGGATTTAAGTTTGTGGGTACGTGATGCCAGGTCATCTCATTTGTGCGTTCCTGAATCTGGGCAATCCTATTGGATAAGAAAATATTAAAATCTGATGTAGTTTGATGAATCCAAGAGAGTACAATTGTTGAATCAGACCAACAGTGAAAGGAGAATGGATAGGAAATATTTTTAGCGGTGTTAGAAACAAGTTCTGATAATATCAATGCTGCGCATAATTCCAGTTTAGGTATCGTTAGAGTTTTTAAAGGCAACTGTCGACAAGATGGATCGTTTTGTAGCAGGTTCCTGTTGAATAGTTTTGAAAAAGCTGAAGAAAAGATTGTCCGAGTTGGTGTCCCAAAAAAGGCCAAAGGTCTTCAGAACATCAGTGCCATCGTGAAAATTCATTGTTTTCCCACGATCCTCTTGTGATTCTCCTTCAAGGGCTGCAAGCTCGTTGGAGCACCACTTTCTAATTGGAAAGTGTCCTCTTCTCAGCAAGGCCTTGTCTTGCTGACGAATTTTCGACACCTCTTTAACTGAGTCTACTCATAAAATTAGATCGTAGACGTAGAAGTCTCTTCGAATTATTTTTACTGCCAATGGAAATTCAGATTCCTTGTCATACGAAAGTTGGTGAATAGCACAAATTACTAAATTACTAAGAAGGCACCACGTTTCGTTCCATATGTGACGGTATCGAGAGTATAAATCTTGATTGCCTCATTTGGGTTGTCGCGCCATAATATATATTGAAGGTACTGGTCAGGGTGCTTGACTCTCACACATCGATACATCTAACAATATTAATTTGAAAAATCTGAAGCGAAGTAAGGTGTTAAAAAAGTTTGGGCTGAATTGGCAATTGTCTGTCGTCGCGCTCGGACGGGTTTATTTGTGCTCTCAAACTTATTACTTTTTACCCCGCTTTATTTCTGTTTCATTTTTTTAAAAAGTTTTTAGTGCATCGGTGCATAATCTTTACCTTAAAAAAATCAAATTAACTTTGAAATTTTTAATTCTTCATTTTCGTGTACTCATTTTAAACAAAAAATTGTTGTTCTTGCTTGGCCAAATTTTACATTATTTGTTTCAAGCAACAACAATTTTTCGTTTCTGCTATTGCATGTACTCAATTTGTACGCGCTCTTGCACTCTTCGTTTTTTCGTTTTCGCTTTCTAACGCTTGCACATTTTTTACGCTCACGTTACGCTCTCAGTTTTCTTTTGCCTCGCGTTTCTCTCCGGAGCCTTTCAACGCTCAGTCTTTTTTTTTCTTTCGCACTTAGTTTTTTGGTTTTTGTGTTTTGTTTTTGTTTGGCTCTCCTGAGTCCGATTCTGTGTTCTTAGTAAGTATTAACCCTTGGTTGTGCTTATTTTTATACCCTGTACCTAAAAAGGTACAAGGGTATATTAAGTTTGTCAAATGTATGTAACATAGAGAAGGAGACGTCAGAGACCCCCCAAAGTTACCTAATGTATGATCAGGGTGACTAGAGAAATCGATCTAGCCATGTCCGTCTGTCTGTCTGTCTGTCCGTCTGTATGAACACCTCGTTCTCAGAGATGGTAAGGCCTAGAAAGTTCCGGTTTGTTGCTAATAGTCATTTGTTCTGCAGGTTAGATCAAGTTTATTATATTTTTTTAATATCCGATTTAGGTTCGGAATAAAAAGTATAAAACCACAACAACCTCAAAAAAAGGAAAAAGTTTATAGGCCATAACTTTTTTGTTTGCTATCATATTATTACGAAAGCTAGCAGTTAGAAGTTCTTATATGTTCGCAATAAGGATGTGAAGTTTCGATCTGATCAGACAACTATATCATATAGCTCCCATAGGGCCGATCGAAAGTGCAAAAATCGTTTTAACGTCATAATTTCTTTATCTTTAAAGATATTTTATTCAAATTAAGAAAAAATGTGAACTTAAAAATACTCAGCAGCTGTGAAAAGTTTTAATAAAATTGGAGATCTACATCATATAGCCTCCATAGGGCTAATCGGTCAAAAAATCCGATTTCTGTGTTTTTTTTTATCAGAAAACGGGTTATTTATGAACCAATCGCAACCAAATTAAGCATAAGACAGTTTTTAGTATAAGTTTTTAATAACTCCAAATTTTATTGAAATCGGATGACTATATCATATAGCTTCCATAGGGCTAATCGGTCAAGAAATCCGATTTCTGTGCTTTTTTGTCAGAAAACGGGTTATTTTTGAGCCAATCGCAACCAAAGTAAGCACAAGATAGTTTTTAGTATAAGTTTTTAATAACTCCAAATTTTATCGAAATCAGATGGCTATATCATATAGCTCCCATAGGGCTAATCGGACAAAAACTCCGATTTTTTGTTTTTTTTTTTTTTTTGTCAGAAATCGGGTTTTTATGCACGAATCGCAACCAAAAATACCATACGATAGTTTCTTTTGTAATAACCCAAAAAGCGAAGTTTTATTCTGATCGGACTACCATAATATATAGTTTCCGTATGGCCTCTTGGAAGTGCAAAAATCGTTTTAACGTCGTAATTTTTTTGGTCTTAAAGATATCTCTGTTAAATTTGGGAATAAGTCGTGCTTTAGAACACCAATCAATTGTGCAAAATTTAATCGAAATCAGATGGTATTTTTATTATTTTGTCAGAAATACTGATTTACGCTCCCTACAGGTACAGGGTATCTCAAACTCGGCTGCGCCCGAGTTTAACGTTCCGAATTTTTATATTTTAATCTTTTATTTTGGTTTTATAATCGCCACATAATTAAAATAAAAAAAATATATATATAAACAAAATAATAAAAAATTAATATATAAATATGTTTGTCTGTGTAAAAAAAACTGCCAAAATTTTAAATCCACCTCTCATTGGGTGTTGGCTGTGTGATAACCTCATACATGAGAAGTGTGCTGGTTACACAGGCCGCGTCAATGATTTCATAGAGGCTCGTACGGGTTTAAAGTGGAGTTGTGAGGCTTGCCGGGAAGTTGAGATGGAGATGCGAGCATTTATGCGGCAGACTAGGTGTGGATTAATAGATCTTCACCTAGGCTTTGATAAACTCAGTCAGGCTTTTTCAGTTTTGGAGAGCCAATTTAATAGATTAAAACTCTTAAATGGCTCTCCTCCTATAATAAATAATGAGCTGATTTTTTTTTTTGTGTCCCCTGGACCGGTACTTAGGTCTGCTAATAATTAAATGTTGGCAACTCCTAATGCTTGCACACTGAACACTGGGAACTCAGCAAACCCATCTAGTCCGTTGCCTATAGCGTCCAGTTTGTCCGCTCTAGGTAGTAATATATCTCCTCCAAAGGCGGTTGGGGTTCCACAAACTACTGAGGCTAATTCTTCTGCCCCAGTTGATGTGAATCCTAAACTTTTGGTGGGGGTTCCGCAGAGAAAGCAAGTCTTTGTTTCCAGACTGGCACCTGATCTTACATCGGAAGATGTAATATCGTATATCAATTCCAAAGTCCAAGTCCCTTGCTTCTTTGAGATTAATTGTTGTGGAGATTTTTGGGCAGAGCATGTTGTAGGAGTTTACGGCGAAGAAAAAAACCGGCATCCGGTTTCCCTAACACCTTCGTCACTCCCAAAAAACTAGAACCCTTTCTTCTAGCGTATCAAAACGTTAGAGGACTTAAATCTAAACTTAGTCGTTTTTTTCTTAGTAGCTTTGGTTTCAATTGTTCTATAGTAGTATTAACCGAGACGTGGCTTTAGCCAGACATTTTGGATTCCGAAGTGTTAGGTAATAACTTTTCTGTTTTTAGACGTGACCGTTTGTCTGGTCGTGGTGGCGGCGTTCTTATTGCTGTTAACTCGGCCTTAACTTCGGAACTTATTTCTACTAACCCTGTAGATATTGAATTTATTTGTGTAAAAATTGATTTAAATGGCATTTTTTATTTCTAACGGTCTCCTATATTCCTCCTTCTTCTGATCTTTCTGTTTATATGTGCCATTTAAACTCTATTAGAAATGTTTCGAATTTTGTAACCAATAAGGACTACCTTGTTGTTTTGGGCGATTTCAATTTCCGTGAAATATGTTGGTCCACTATTCCTTATTCCAATTCGGTATTACTCAGTAATAGTCACGACTTTATTGATGGTATGCTTGAATTGTCACTATCCTAGGTCAATTTTAAAAAATTCTCTGAGTAGGCAATTGGATTTGATTTTTTGCTTGGATCCCTCTAATACGCTTGTATCTAGAATTGATCCTCTTTCTTTTTCTGAGGACCCTTATCATCCTTCAATTGGTTTATCAATTGACTTTCCTTGTCGAAAAATTTTGTCTGCTTGCCCGTCTATTGCCTCATACAGTTTCCAAAAAACTGATTTTCGAAAACTAAATAAGCTTATTAATGACTTCGACTGGTCTAACTTGTACATGTCTAAGAATCTTGACATTGCAATAAATTTATTTTATAATGCTCTAAATTCCATTTTTACACAATGTGTTCCCACTTCTTGCCATAGTAACAAGAATCGACCTGTGTGGTATTCACCTAAGCTAATAAATTTAAAAAATGTTAAGCTTAGGTTGTTCAAAAAGTTCAAATTATCCGGGAATCCTAGCGACCTCTCCCGTTATCTTTTGGCTCGATCCAAATTTTCGGTTTATAGCACAATATGCTATAAGGCCTACCTTTCTCGGTGTAAAACTCAATTTCGCCGGAACCCCAAACAATTTTTTAATTTCGTCAATTCAAAGCGTAATACCTCTATTTTTCCTTCGTCCTTATCTTTCATGGATAAGAAAGCAAATACTGACCAGTCTATTGCTGATCTTTTTGGTACCTTTTTCCAATCTACTTATTCGACGTCAAATTTTAATTTGGATTAACACTATCCCTTTGACCTTCCTCGGTCAAATAATATATACTCTCCTTTAATTACGGAAATTCAGTTGCTTAATGAACTTAAACTAATCAAACCAGTTTTTTCGCCGGGACCGGATGGGGTTCCCAGCTGCGTATTAAGGCATTGTGCGGAATCTCTATGTAAGCCCATTCTTAAACTTTTTAACTTATCAATCAGTCTGTCTTCTTTCCCTGCTATTTGGAAGGAGTCTTTTATTATTCCTCTCCATAAAAAAGGTAGTAAATATGATGCTCAAAACTATAGAGGCATATCGAAACTGTCAGCTATTCCTAAGACCTTTGAGAGACTTTTAACTTCTCATCTTCAACATTTATGTAAGTCTCTAATTTCATCCTGCCAGCATGGATTTGTAAAACAAAGGTCGACCACGACTAATCTCTTAGAATTTTCCTCATTGGTAATTAAAGGTTTTAAAAACAAATCCCAGACTGATGTTATTTACACAGATTTTAGCAAGGCTTTTGATTCTGTTAAACATTCCTTGCTTTTATATAAACTAAACATAATAGGTTTTCCATCTAACCTTGTTGCCTGGATAAGGGATTATCTTACTTCAAGAACTCAAAGAGTTCTTTTTAAGAAATCATTATCTAACAGTATAACTGTGTCGTCCGGGGTTCCTCAAGGCAGTCACCTTGGTCCCCTTTTATTTAGTCTTTTTATAAATGATCTTCCATCAGTTATATCACACTCTCGTGTTTTTATGTATGCCGATGATGTTAAACTGTGTTTTTCTTACAGGGATATAGAATCTCACATTAATCTGCAGACTGATTTAAGTGCTTTTGATTCGTGGTGCCATTTCAATTTGCTAAATTTAAATGCTTCTAAGTGCAAAATTATGACCTTCTGTCGGGGCACTCCACTCTTGGCCTCCTATCATCTTAATCAAAATGCACTTCAACGTATAGGCTTCTAAATTCTAAATTCTAAAATTAAAATTCTAAATTAAAATTTGATAGCCACATTTTATCCACTGTCAATAAAGCCATGGGAGTTCTTGGATTTGTGAAGAGATGGTCTAAGGAATGCGATGACCCTTATACGACAAAGATTTTATATGTGGCTCTTGTTCGCCCAATTTTAGAATAAGGTTCATGCGTTTGGTGCCCTCAATATCAGGTGCATCAAAATCGTATTGAGTCCGTTCAAAAAAGTTTTTGCTTATTCCTCTCCGTGGCTTAAAATGAAATGCGGAATTCAGCCTTCCCTAGTACTCTAGTAGGCTACAACTAATAGATTTGCCGTCCCTAGTAAACCGTAGAACCCTTCTTAACACTCTTTATACCCTGTACCTAAAAAGGTACAAGGGTATACTAATTTTGTGCAAATGTATGTAACATAGAGAAGGAGACGTCGGAGACCCCCCAAAGTTACCCACAATATGATCAGGGTGACTAGAGAAATTGATATAGCCATGTCCGTCCGTCTGTCCGTCTGTCCGTCCGTCCGTGTGAACGCCTAGATCTTAGAGACTATAAGAGCTAGGATAACCAAACTTGGGATTCGGACTCCTTATGTGTGTACGCTGGTCAAGTTTATTTTTTTTTTCTCCCGCCCCCCCCTTCCACCCGCTCATTTTTTCAAAGCCATATAATGTCTAAACCTTTCGGATTTAAGTATAAATTGCTTCTAAAAAGTTGTTAGGAATCTAAAAATCTTTCGATTGATATCAAACATGACTAAAATTGGACCATATTTACTCGAGATATACAAAAAACAAATTTTGAGGGTCAAGATTTTAATTCCCCTTGCCTAACTGGTAAACTGCCGAATGAGCAGTCCGATAGATGGCGTGCTTGCAATAGTGTTGTTGGATTCAAAGGAACATTTAGACCACAGGTTTTATGTGAATGTAGACGACCAGGGTTACCACCCGACTAGGGTTGCCACCTTTTCTTTTTCGTTTTTAATTCACTTTTTAATTCATTCAAGATATAAGTTTCTTATATAGAGGTACATCATAAGTTGAGCATCCCAGAAAATGTTTTCCCTTTTTTTTTTGTGTGTCATATATGCCTTTTTAGTTATGCAGTCGGATTTCCCAGATTTTTATTATATTCTTTTTTTATTATACCCTGTACCTTTTTTATTTTATTATACCCTTTACACTTTCTTATTTGCATTGAAATTGTTGCTATTTTTGTATATGCAACAATTGTCTTAACAGGTCATAAATAGGTTTTTACAACAGGTAATAAATGGTGATGTGGCTAACCACAAAATTGGTTCCGGGCAATTGATATAAACTACCTTCAAAAAATTGGATTTTCCCTTTTCCTTTTTTTATGAATTGAAAAAAATTATTTTATTCAAATAAACATACTTTTTTTCTACCTGCAAGGTAGAAGGTAAAAAAATCCTTTTTTGATGACACTATATTTTTTGTGTTTTTAGTCTTCCTAATTTCTATTGCTAAGTTTCATTTTCAGTTTCAGTCGAGCAATCGATTTGTGCGGTTGAAATATTTCTTAACGATTTACTTACGGCGATTTTATAAAACGTAATTTTCATTACGACTAAAGCTAAATTGTGTACGTGCGTCTTAAAACATTGAATTCGTTTTTGTTTTTCTGTCTGCATATGTGAATTAAATTTAAAAAAATTAACAGTTTCATAATTTTAAAAAGTTTTTAATTTGTGCCGTGTTCGTGTTCGGTTTTCCAAATCCTATTTTCGCGACTTCGTGAGTGTTTAGATTGGGTTACTCAACTTGAATTTGTAAACGGCAAGTTTTTTTATTTCTATTATACTTTTTATTTTTATTCATTTTTTATTTATATTATTTTGTGCCACGCACATATTATATTGTTAGTATTTTCCCAGTTCCTCGCATTTTATAATCTTTGTAGCTTATTTTTTTTAAAGAAATCATTTCCTTTTGAGTTTTCCTTTATTGTTAAGATTTTATTTTAATTCAAAGGTATAAAATATGCCTCGTTTGAGAAACCAGTCGTCACAACAAAGGTCTCAACGACAGTCAATTAGAAATAGATTAAATAGACTAGATGCTTCTTTAGGAGGAATGGAAAATTCGAGTCGAACTATTTCGAGGACAACTCAAAATCAGAGCCACTAACAGTGCGCGACGGTCCCTTAGACGTAGAAATACAACTGCTCGGATAGCTGAACAAATTGGAAATACAGCTAGGCGCCAACAAGTACGCCAGAACCCTGTAGCAAGACAGGCAGAGCAAGAAGCCAATACAGAAAGGCGCACAAGAGTGCGCAGGAATCCTCAATTTAGAGATGTAGAGCAGCTTAGGGACACAATTAGACGCCGCGGCGTTCGTCAGGATCCTGTAGCAAGACAGGCAGAGCAGGAAGCCAATACAGAAAGGCGCACAAGAGTGCGCAGGAATCCTCAAGTTAGAGACCTAGAGCAGCTTATGGACACAATTAGACGCCGCGGCGTTCGCCAGGATCCTGTAGCAAGACAGGCAGAGCAGGAAGCCAATACAGAAAGGCGCACAAGAGTGCGCAGGAATCGAGATATTAGAGAAACCGAGCAAGGTAGAGATACAGCTAGAAGATCCACTCTACGTAGAAATAGCACCGTTAGGGTAGCAGAACAGGTTAGGAACTCAGAGCGCAGGGCTAGTCTGAGGCGCGATCCGGTGCGTAGAGTTATAGAACAGACAAGGAATACTGTTTTAAGGACGAATTCAAGAAGACAAGCTCGGGAAGCAGCATTTGATGCATCTCGAAGCTTGCTTCAAAGGGTTAGTCAATATAGAAGTAATTCTGAAAATAGGGAAGCCGAAAATAGCCGAAATGCCTCCCGAAATATGCTGGAACGAACAGGCAGTTCAATTTCTGGAAATCAAAGAGCACCCAATTTAAATATTCAAATTGAAAATTTCAATAGAATTGTTAAGCAAGGACCAGATCAACTGTGCCTATGCTGCAAGGGATTGTGGTTTCCCCATCAAGTTGAAAAAATCACTCGCACCCTAATAGAAACTAGAAATCCTTTTAGCTCTGATATTTTATATTTATCTAGTCAATTTCCTTCCGAAAACGACATTTATCAATTTTGTAAAACATGTAGCCGCACGATAAAACTAGGTAGAAAACCTAAAAGTTCCATAACGAATGGCTTAGATTTTCCAGATATCCCTGATTGCCTAAAAGGCTTAACGCCTCTAGAGGAAAGATTAATATCGCCTCGACTTCCGTTTATGATAGTTAAATCTCTTGGATATGAGCGGCAAAGTGCAATAAAAGGGGCAGTTGTAAATGTGCCAATTCCAGTTGCAAACGTTGTAACTTCTCTTCCAAGAACTTTCAATGAATCGGAAGTAGTGCAAATTTATTTAAAGCGTAAAATGGAGTATAGTCATAACTTTATGACAGAAACCATAAGGCCACAAAAGGTCTTCGATGCAATTAGATTTCTAATTAATTCAGAGCTTTATCAAATGCATAACATTTCGATAAATGAACAATTATGATAATGTTCCCTTCATTGCATCTGAAGAAGATCGGCAAATAGTTGAAGAAAGGATTTCTAGAATTAATGCAATAAATGAGACTCAGCCAAACGATGACTTAGAAGAACTAAATCCAGGTGGTCAAGAAACTCTATTAGAGAATATTCCTTTAGAAAATCTTCGCAAAATTGCAATTGCCCCTGGTGAAGGTCAAAGACCCCTCGACCTCATTACTGATTCTGATGCAGAGGAATTGTCCTTTCCGACAATTTTTGCTGGCATCAAAAGAAGAACAACAGAAAGTTTTACAACAATTGTTAGGTCTGAACTTAGGAATTTTGATAGAAGAGGTTGTAGAACTGACAAATTATTTTATAACTATAAAAAGTTGGAGCTTATTCACATAAAGAATAACACATCCATTTGCTTACGAAAGCACAGCGCCTCCCATGGAATCACAGCAGCACATGCCCTTGATGAAAATCATTTGAACAATTTAATTCTCCATGATGAAGGGTATAGAGTTTTGAAAGGTATTCGTTCGTCTCCAGCTCATTGGGAGGGAGAAAAAAAAGTTATGGCAATGATAAGGCAGTTTAATATTCCAACATTTTTCATTACTTTGTCGGCCGCAGAAACAAAGTGGACTTTCAAAAAATGTCGACAAACTAGATATTAGGAAGATGCTGCCAATTTAGGATTTAGTGAGAAAGCCCGCCTTATAAGATTAGACCCAGTCACATGTGCTAGATATTTTGATTTTAAGTATAGGCAGATTTTAAAACTAATGAAAAAGGAAGGCGGCGTTTTCGGTAATAATAACATAATTCAGTATTATTGGCGAGTCGAGTTCCAACAAAGAGGATCTCCTCACATTCATGGAATGTTTTGGCTGAAAAATGCCCCAAGGGTAGATCTTGATGATCAAAACAGTTTTGCAGCTGTAGTAGCTTTCATTGATAATTTTGTTACAACTGATGTAACTAATCTAGCGTTAGCTCCGTTTCTTAAATATCAAGTGCATAAGCACAGTGCTTATTGTATGCGACAACTTAAAGGTAACAGTTTTTGTAGATTTAGCATTCCATATCCTCCCATGCCTCAAACCGAAATTTTACTTCCTCTTCCAGAAGATTTTCAAAACGTGATGCTGCATCGCGAAAATTATAAGAAAATTTTAGCGGTGTTAAATTTTCCTTTCGATGACGAAAGAATTCAGCATTTCAATAATTTTGAAAATTTTTTATCTCATCCACAAATAAGCTTAAGCTTTGAAGACTATAAACTAGCCATTAGATCTGGGTTGAAAAAGCCTCAAATTTTCCTCAAAAGATCTTTCAATGCCATTTCGGTGAATGCCTACAACACTCACCTTCTTTCTATGCGAAGCGCTAATATGGATATTCAATTCATATTAGATCCTTATGCATGCTGTAGTTATGTAATTAACTACATAAATAAATCTCAAAGGGGCATTTCTAAGCTAATGCGTGAAGCTGTTGAAGAAATTCATAAAGGCAACTTCACCATTAAGCAAAAACTACAGCATATTGGGCATAAGTTTATTTCAGGAACAGAAATTTCGGCTCAAGAGGCGGTATATTGCTGTTTAGGAATGCACATGTCAGAAAGCAGCAATGCTGAAGTATATATAAATACTTCTTTGCCAGAAAACCGAGTAAAAATGCTTAAATCTAGGGAAAAATTGCAAAATCTTCCGCAAGATTCTACTGATATATTTGAATTAGGTTTACTCGAACATTATGTTCAACGCCCCGAAATTTTAGAAAGCATATGTTTAGCCGATTTCGCTGCAGGCTATACATATAGCAAAAATTGTAGGAACACTCCCTCAAATTTTAACAATGAAAATGCCGAAAATGTAGAAACTTTAGCAGCATCTTCCATTATCTATGAGCTCCGCAACAACACAGGATTTGTAAGACGCAGGACAAAGCCCTGTATAATTAGGCATAGGAGGTTCAATCTAAATACAGACAGGGTAAACTACTTTAGGGAAATTTGCATGTTATATGTTCCGTGGAGGGAAGAAAAGAGGGATTTAATCGAGAAAAATTGTGAGGAAATTTGTAGCGCCAATAGGGAACTCATAGAAAGTAATCGTAGGAAATATAATTTATTAGACGACAATGAGCTAGATGAAGCTTTACGTAGTATTTTAGAGTTAGAAAATAATAGATTAATAGAGAATACAACTGAAGAAGAAAATACTGAAGATAGTGAATTCAGAATATTAGGTTTGCCAGAAATAAATTCTCAAATTAATATTTTGAATTTAAATAATGATGAAGTCCCCAACATTTCCGAAAATCCTATGCGTATCGCTAAGCTTCCAGACCTTGCATCACCAGCTATTGTTTCTGAAATTGTAGCTTCTTTAAATTTAAAGCAAAAAATATTTTTATCTCATGTGCTGCACAATGCAAAATTCATAAACCTCTTTTATGAATTTGTTAGCGGAGGAGCTGGTGTTGGTAAGAGTCGCTTAATATCAGCTATTTTTCAGTCCCTTTCATTATACTATAACAGCATACCTGGAAGTGATCCCACTTCTATTAAAATTCTTTTATGCGCTCCCACAGGAAAAGCTGCTTTCGGGATTGGGGGTTCTACCCTGCATTCTATGTTTTCTTTACCTATCAACCAGTCAGGATCAGGCTTTAAAGCATTAAGTGCTGATTTGGTGAATAGCTTACATTCAAGATTAATCGATCTTAAAATTTTGATAATAGATGAAATTTCTATGGTTGGCGCAAAAATGTTTTCATATCTTGATGCGCGTCTTAAACAAATTTTTAAATCTACCATCCCATTTGGTGGAATTTCAATCATCGTTTTTGGTGATCTAAGGCAGCTTCGCCCTGTAGGTGATAATTGGATATTTCAACCTATTCCACAATCCATGGATCCCTACAGCTCTATATTTGGTTCTTCATTATGGAATTCTTTTCAATATTTCGAGCTGACTGAAATAATGCGACAGCGTAATGATCAATCCTTCGCTAAAGCATTAAATAATATGGCTTCAGCAACCATGACCTCAGAGGATATAGAGCTATTTCAGGCAAGAGTTTTCAATATTGCCGATGTTCCCGAAGAAGCTATTCATCTTTTTGTTACCAATGATGAGTCAAATACCTATAATACAACAAAACTCAATTCAATTGATTCTGACCAGTATATTTCTAACGCAGAAGACAAAATAAAAGCTACTCATTTAAATTCCGACACTAAGGCTCGTTATCTCGAGGCTGTCAAATGCTTCAAAGTATCTCAAACACAGGGCCTATGTTCAATCCTTATTTTAAAGACCTCTGCCAAATATATGGTAACTGTTAATATTGATACCGCGGATGGTTTAGTAAATGGAGCAACAGGCGTCCTTATGCAAATAGATTCTAACATATCCAACACTCCCACTGTTTTATGGATACAATTTTTCGATGAAAGCGTAGGAGCCATAGCTCGATCTAAATGCCCCCATCAAATAGAAACTTCGTGGACACCACTGCACAAAACAGTCAAGTCCTTTCAATATCATACTAATCAAACTAGTATTGATAGAAAACATTTTCCTGTAGTACCTGCAGAAGGTATAACAATCCATAAAAGCCAAGGTGCCACATATTCAAAGTGGTAGTTCATACTCGACCTCGTATGCAACGTGCTGCATTATACGTAGCTTGCAGTAGAGCCACAAATGCTTCTGGACTATTCATTGTTGGAAATTTTATCCCTCCACAAACACATTGCAATTCAAGTGTAGAAAATGAGCTAGCACTTTTGCGTTCTACAAAAAAATTAGTAATGCATTTCGATTATTTGGTGAATAGCCCAAATTTTAATGTAATGTTCCATAACGCCCAGAGCTTGCATTGCCATCTACGAGATGTTTCTTCTGATCAACTAATGTTGAAATCTTCTCTTTTATGTTTCGTTGAAGCGTCTACACACTCTAATGAAGACATTGACATCTCTGGCTTTTCAATAATCGTTCGATTAGATTGCGAGCAATTAAATGAAGTTGTCCGACCCAAAAGGGGAATTATTATATATATTAAAAATGCGTTATTGGAAAATATAAGTTTCTGTTCTACTGGTCGTACATTTTCTGGCTCATCTGTATTCGAGTTTGCTGTATTAAGGTATAAGTCTTTAGGTATTCTAATTATATATAAAAGCCCTTCATACCCATTACAAAAGTTCAAATGTGAGTTTGAAGATTTATTTCGGCAATTTCCATTTTTAATCAGTGAATCAGTTGTATTAGGAGATTTTAATATGTGATTAAAGAACATGACTGTAGCTAGGGCTACATATAACCATCTTTTAAGAAATAATTTTAGATGCTTGCTGGATCTGCAATTGTCCACTACAAATTGTGATACCCATATAGATTGGGCTTTCTCAAATATAATCAGTGAAAGGTTATTCTCAACAACATATCAGACAGTTCACAGCTACCATGACGCTATATCTGTAAGTGTAGGTGATACTTAGATGACGATTTGTGTCACGAATAGTTTGGCTCATTTTTTTTTTTTTTATAAGCTATTTATTATTTATTTATTTCTTTTTTTTTTAAATTTGATTTTGATTAGTTTTTGCTTTTTGCTCTCCGTGGCTTTAATTGGAATTCGGAATTGAGCCTTCCCTCGTACTCTATTAGGCTACAACTAATAGATTTGCCGTCCCTAGTAAACCGTAGAACCCTTCTTAATACTCTTTTTATTCATAAATTAATAAACGGCATGGTTGACTCTCCTGAGTTAATTAGCCGAATTAGTTTCGCAGTTCCTTTTAGACCTCTGCGGACCTTTTCTCCTTTAGTAGTCTGTCCAGCCACATCTAATTATTTAATGCATGAGCTTTTTTAAATTTATGTAGAGACTATAATAGTTTGTACCAGTTAGTTTGCTCCTCCTCTAGTATGCAATCTATCAAAAATAAAATATTATTGCACCTTCGTTTAAATCCTTCTCTTCCTTAGTAGAATACTTGATTGCCCAATCTATTCCTTTTCCTTCAAAAATTTATGATTTAATTAGTTTTTTCGCGAATCGTGTCACGTGACTCTGCCCCACGGTCGGTTGGGCATCCGAGCTATCGAGCTTGGTAACCCGCGCGTAAACAGGCTTCCGCTTGGTTTTGTTGGGCCACTTGATCGTACTATTCTTTGGACGTCTACGTCCATTAAAAAAAAAAAAAAAAAAGTACAAATAACCTCAAAGGTAAAATCTTAGATAAATTTATAACTCAATCCAACTACTTAATGACGGTTCACCAACACACTTTAGTACCCACAACACATTTACAAACATAGACTTAACATTCAGCAGCCCAATATTACAAATCGACAGCACATGGCAAACAGAAAACTATCTTTTTGGCAGCGATCACTTTCCAATCATAATTAAACTTTTCAACTCCAATCAAACAAATACAGAAAATTTCTCATCCAAACCTAAATTTATCACCGACAAAGCCAACTGGGAACTTTTTGCAAAACTAACAGAAGAATATACCTCACAGCTAGAAATAAGCACTAACATTAACAAAAAAGCAGCTATTATACAAAAAATAAATGTGAGTAATGCACACAAAGCAATCCCTCAAACACACCCTAGAACCCACCCACATAATGTACCCTGGTGGAACAAAAACCTCCAAAAACTCAGAGATGATAAAATAAAAAAAATGGCACAAACTAAAAAGAAATATTACAACAGATAACATTATAGATTTCAGAAGAGCAAACGCCTTATTTAGAAGAACTCTTAAAGAAGAAAAGAAACTAAGCATCCAAAAATTCACATCGCAAATAGCACCAGAAACCCCCTCAAAAACAATATGGAGCAATATCAGACGATTCTGTGGCCTGAATCCCAACAAACACATCCATTGTATCCTTAACCCATCCACAAATATAAACACCACCGACAAAGTCGAAATTGCAAAACTTCTCACT
This sequence comes from Scaptodrosophila latifasciaeformis, assembly GCA_037075145.1. Classification (NCBI taxonomy): domain Eukaryota; kingdom Metazoa; phylum Arthropoda; class Insecta; order Diptera; family Drosophilidae; genus Scaptodrosophila; species Scaptodrosophila latifasciaeformis. Next base: position 24,310 of record JBAMCM010000157.1, read on the forward strand.
TACTCTCCAAGAAAGAGAGCAGCTGAAATAGAAAAAGACATAACACTTATCGAATTTACATCAGCACTCAATACTCTGAAAGGCAATACTCCCGGACTTGACAGAATAAACTATTCCATGAACAAAAATGTAGACAATAAAACAAAACACAAAATAATTAAACTCCAAAACTCCATACTTAACAGATACATACTGCAAACATATAAAACCAGCATAATAATACCTATCTCTAAGCCCAACGTTGACAAAACTTTGCTTAACTCCTACAGACCAATATCACTCAACTCGTGCCTATCAAAAGTGCTGGATAAAATAATAGCTAAGAGACTGTGGTGGTTTGTCTCAAACGACAAACTAATCCATAACAGCCAGACTGGATGCAAAAAGGAAAAATCCGCTATTGACAGTCTACTGTTAATAGACCATCTATTAGCTAGATCCATCTCCAGAAGTAACCACTTATCTATTATATCCTTAGACTTTGCAAAAGCCTTTAATAGAATCGGTATACATTCAATACTCGACCACCTCATAGAATGGAAAACAGGACCAAAAATACTGAACTACATAAAAAATTTCATGACAAATAGAAAAATTACGGTACGAATCAACACCTCATTCTCCCAATTCTACCCGCTCCACAATGGCATCCCTCAGGGTTCGCCTGTCTCAGTAGTTCTATTTGTAATAGCCTATAATAAACTCTCGAATATGCTCACAGTACACCCAAATATTAACCCCAGCGCCTACGCAGACGATTTCAACATAATAATAAATCTAAAAAATAGGAAAAACATCAATATAAACATGGAACCATTACTCAATACAATTTATAATTGGTCTGAGTACTCAGGCGCCATGCTCTCCACCACCAAATGCAAACACATGCACATTTGCAGAAAACACAACTGCAAATGCACCTTAATAACAGGAAACACACAAATTCAAAATGTTACCTCACTTAAAATCCTAGGCATCCATTTTAATAACAAATACAGATGGCACACACACACAGAGCAACTGACGCACACCCTGAAGCAAACAATTAACATAATAAAATACCTTGCCAGCCCAAAATTTAATTGTAATACATCAACATTAATAAACGTCACAGAAGCAATCCTCACCTCGAAGGCAGACTATGGTCTTCCTATTTACGGGTACTGCCCAAAAACATCTCTTCGATCCATAAAAACATTAAATACAGGATTCAGACTCGCTCTCGGAGCATTTAAAACCATACCCACTTCAAACATATTATATGACGCAAATGTTGCCCCATTAGAAGAAAGACGTGAACTCCTTACAGCAAAGTTAATAAAATCCATAATTTTAGCAAAAGACTCCCCACTCAAAAAAATTATTACAACATACCGACCACCCAGACGTCCAAAACATAGTTCGACAATAGACTACATAATTAAATACAACACAGCCCACAATGTACCCCTTCAGCCCATAAAACTACTCTCTCAGATCACTCCTCCATGGAGCGTAAACAAAATATCCACTGACACAACACTCAGTACTTTTAACAAGAAGATCACAAGCTCCCTAATATACCGGACAGAATTTCAAAAAATTAAAACCCAAGATAATATCAAGTACACATATATTTATACAGACGGACCCCAAAATAACAACATAACCACTTTTGCAATCACAAACGAGACCGAAACTATTAAATCCTTCATCCTACCCCACTACTCCACAGTATTCTCCGCAGAACTTATTGCAATAGTTGAAGCTATAGAAACCCTTAAATATAGAAGAGGTAAATTCTGCATATGCAGCGACTCACTCTCAGCCATAAACTCGATTAACAATACCAACAACAATGATTACTATCCCACATACGCCCGTCATATAATGCAAAAAACCTTTCCCAAATTTAAACTTCTTTGGATACCCGGGCATACAGGTATTATAGGAAATGAACTGGCAGACTCATCCGCAAGAAAGGCTTCAATACTGCGCCTGATAACAAAAGAAAACCATAATATCCAAGATATTTTTAAATATATAAAAAATACACACAACACAAAATTACAACACAACATAACAGAAACATCCGCCTGGTACCAAGCAAACAACCCAAAAAAACTCAATAGCTACCCTATATTTAAAAAAATACACTACACCTATCACGCAGAGAACGAATAATTGTAACCAGACTCAGACTTGGTCACTCAAAATTAACCCACGTACATTATATAGATAAATCCCCAAAACATGTCCCTTTTGCAAGGACATCATATCAATAGAACACATCCTCACCAAATGCAACAAGTTAAACAAACAAAGAAGAGCAATATTTAAAAACACCAACCCCCTTCAAAGTTTATCCGATCCCACACCCGCAAACATAAACAACAAAATTCTTAAAAAACAAAAATCTATACCATAGTATTTAAGCACACAAACTAATTAATCTACACTGAACACAATACACTATACTATAGTAATTAAGCACACAAACAAATTAACTTAAACCAATTAATCTACACTG
>JBAMCM010000162.1:0-58926 GCA_037075145.1 Scaptodrosophila latifasciaeformis
TGTCGCAGATCATTTGAATTTAACGACATTTTTAGCAATTGCGTCTTTCTGCTTGGCACGCGCCATGCAGGCGCCTTTTCTATTCATTTAATGCGCGGCAGACAACCGTTAGAGTTTCTGCCGAACGTAGTCTGGTCGCGGGTATGAGCGGGGGGAAGTAGAAGTTTGCACGAAAACGAGAAGCATACAGAAATATGCAGTGTGCATTAGTATTGGTGTATGTGGACTGGAATAAGTCTCCAAAATGTGTTGGTATTGCATGTAGAGTTAAGAACTATGCAAAATTCTGATTTTGTAAAAAGAGAATTGAGTCAGGCAGTCAGTCTTCGATCATTACACTTAACAGACATGCCTCGCTCACGCGCCAGAAAACGTTGCGCAGCAAACGAGGTTAGTGAAGGAGAAGAAGGGCTTCCTGGTAACTCTTCGACATCAGAAGCGGAATCGCCTATACCTACTTTAAACAATGAAAATAGTTTGCTGGCAATTTTGGAGTCGCAAAATCGAAATTTTTGTGAACTTCTGAAACAAGTGCAACAATCACAAAGAGAGCCAAAAGAATCGTTTGCTGTGGTATTGCCCAGGTTTAATCCTGAACGTGCGGGATCAGACGCGCAATCCTGGTGTTCAACTGTGGACTAGATCTTGTCTGAAAACCAACTGGAAGGCAGCGCTCTTGTGATGACCCTCAGCAAATCACTGGAAGGAAGCCCCTCTCATTGGCTGTCACAAACTTGCTTTCCTGTTATATCATGGGCACAGTTTCGAGAATTGTTTCTGCAACATTTTGCGGGAACAGAAACATTAGCGGCAGCAGTTATGAATCTGCTAAATGGACGCCCCGCGGAAGGCGAGTGCCTTTCGTTATATGCAAGCCGAATGGTTACTTCGCTTATGGCCAAATGGAAAACGCTGAGCGTGGAGCAAATCGCAGTGTCCATTACACTGGCGCATGCAGCTGGAATTGAAAGACGTTTGCGGCGTTTAGTTTTCACTTCCGACAGCAACACTCGGAACGAGCTGCACTGAAGGCCTATTCATTTGACTCCAAACCGAGCCACCTTTCAAACGATGGTACATCAGAGCCGCCAGGAAAACGAGCTAAGCCCCACTTCAAGTGTCACAACTGCGGACAGCCTGGTCACAAAAAGGCGGACTGACGATCAAAAACAATGGCAGTGCACGTCCAGCAACCCGGAAAGCAACCTCCAGGGAAAGACCGGTCTACTTTGATTTGTTTCAATTGCGGAAAAGCTGGACACATCTCTACAGTATGTCCTGATCGTCAGGAGCGTTCGTCGTCTTCCAAAAACAACATTGTGAAAGATGTCAACATCTGTATCATTTTTGAATTATATTAAGTATGACGCTCTGATTGGTCGATATATTTTGAGCCAGGGAGTCGGTGTGACAATAACATCAAAATCTCTCACTATGTTTAATGAAAAATCTATATTGGCTGTTAAAGTTTCCGTAAAGAATCCTGATTTGGCTAGCGTTGACACCGATCTGCATGGACCAGACAGAGACCAATTGTTGTCAATAATACAAGAATATTTAGGGTCATTCATAAATGGAATTCACCAAAGCCGTGTGACTACGGGACAGTTAGAAATTCGCTTGATCGATCAAAATAAGACGGTTCAAAGGCGCCCATATAGGTTGAGTGTAGAGGAAAAGCAAAAAGTTCGGCATTTAATTCAACAGCTGTTGGAATCAAACATTATTAGACCCAGTTCCTCCCCCTTTGCGAGCCCAATGTTACTTGTCCGAAAAAAAATGGTACTGACCGCCTCTGCGTGGATTATAGAGAGCTAAACGCGAATACCGTTTCTGACAAGTACCCTTTGCCGCTAATTTCTGTTCAAATAGATAGGCTGAGTGGTGCTAGGTTTTTCAGCTGTATAGACATGGCAAGCGGATTTCACCAGATCCCTATTCACCCGAATTCAGTCGAGCGAACGGCGTTTGTCACCCCAGAAGGCCAGTACGAATATTTGACTATGCCATTCGGGCTTAAAAACGCACCTTCCGTATTCCAAAGATCTATTAATCGTGCCTTAGGTGATCTTACCCATTCATATGCCATTGTTTATATGGATGACGTAATGATAATTGCACGTACAAAAAAAAAAGCTTTTGAAAGATTGCGAATAGTATTGCAAACACTTACGCATGCTGGATTTTCTTTTAATATTACAAAATGTTCCTTTCTTAAGTCTTGTGTTGAATTTTTGGGCTTCGAGGTAAAGGCAGGTGAGATCCGACCGAATCCCAGGAAAATTCGAGCCCTTTTGAGTTTGCCACCCCCGCAGTCCGTCACTCAGTTGAGACAATTTATTGGGCTAGTCTCATATTTTCGACAATTTGTACCCAATTTTTCACAACTGATGAAACCTCTTTACGGCCTTACTTCAAAGAGCAAGTCATTTTTGTGGGAATTGGAGCATGAGCAAATACGGCAAAAAGTAATATCTATTTTAACTAGTGAACCCGTCCTTACTATATTCGACCCACAATTTTCTATCGAGCTCCACACAGACGCGAGTTCTGTTGGCTATGGCGCTATTTTGCTGCACCGAATTGAACAGAAGCCTCGAGCTATCGAATATTTTAGCAAGACGACATCTTCAGCAGAATCACGTTACCATTCATATGAACTGGAGACACTTGCTGTCTACAATTCTATAAAACACTTTCGCCATTACTTGCATGGACGTCATTTTGTTGTGTTTACTGACTGCAATTCGCTTAAAGCCTCTCGTACAAAGATAGAACTGACTCCTAAAGTTCATAGGTGGTGGTCGTACTTGCAATCTTTCGAATTTGATATTCAGTATAGACCAGGTCAGCGTATGGCTCACAAGAATTCCATGGGCGTAGTCGAAAAACATATCAATCTGACAGAAATATCCGACAACTGGTTATTGGCTGAACAGCAAAGAGACGAAGAAACTTCTTCTATTATCTCTAAATTGCGTAATGATGAATTGCCCGAGGATTTGTCCAAAACTTACGAAATACGGTCTGGAACTCTATACCGAAAAGTTCAAAGAAATGGAAAGACTCGAAGTCTGCCCATAATCCCAAAGCAGTTTCGGTGTTCCGCTGTCAACAACGTACATGAGTCAATTATGCATCTCGGGTGGGAGAAAACTCTTGAGAAAATGTACGAGTTCTATTGGTTCGATAAAATGTCTAAATATGTTCGCCAATTTGTGAACAACTGTATCACTTGTAGATTGTCAAAACCTCCGTCTGGCAAAATACAATCCGAACTCCACCCCATTCCTAAAATCGACATTCCGTGGCATACGGTTCATGTGGATATTACAGGTAAACTTAGCGAAAAAAGCGACCAGAAGGAATATATAATTGTGTTGATAGACGCGTTTACCAAATTTGTCTACCTCTCTCATACTATGAAGTTAGACACTGATAGTTGCATTAAGGCAGTGAGATCTGTTATATCGTTATTCGGTGTCCCCTCCCGACTTATCGCTGATCAAGGTCGTAGTTTTGCTAGTTCAGCATTCCGTGATTTCTGCTCAGCACAGAGAATGGATTTACATGTAATTGCCACAGGTGCTAGTCGTGACAATGGCCAAGTGGAGCGAGTCATGAGTACTCTAAAGTCCATGCTGACCGCAGTTGAAACTGGCCCAGGATCTTGGCAGGATTCTTTAGATGAGATTCAGCTGGCTCTTAATTGCACACCCAACAGAGTTACTAAAGTCAGTCCATTAGAGATACTTATTGGCAAAGAAGCAAGGCCATTTGGTCTTACACCTGTTGTAAATGAAGAAAATATTGTCGATGTTGGCTCAGTTAGAGAAATGGCAAAACATAACATGGAAAAGAATGCCAAAATTGATAAAGCTAGATTCGATAAAAATAAAGCTACTATTGTAAGACACAAGGTAGGAGACCATGTTTTGCTTAAAAATGAGGAACGTCATCAGACCAAACTAGATCCTAAGTTTAAAGGTCCATTTGTAGTGGCCGAAGTATTACCAGGAGATCGATATAAACTTAAAGCATTAAATAATAACCGAACATATAAATATTCTCATGAATCTCTGCGATGTATGAGGATTACCAGAGTGTTTGAAGATGAAAGCGCAGAAGACGCCAGTGATCAAGCCAGTGAGGGCTATGATCTTGAGAATGACTAAGAATTTGTAAACCCCCGGACCTATTCCCAACTTGACTTTCTCGACCATATGGATGCCCGAGTTATGTGGTTCGCCATTTTGTTGCAGTTAAGTCTAAATTTGGTAACGGTTGGTGGTGCGAGTTAGTTGGCCGGCTTATAGACTGCGTCAACTGGGTGCCACGTATGTTGGCCGGATTGTAGAGTTATGAGCTGTGAGCTAGGCTAACAAAAGATGGACTGGCCGGTTTGAAAAACTGTGTGCTAGTAGAAAAATGTATTGAAAATCAAGAACTTTAACGATTTATGTGTGAAGAAGATAAAATTATGATTGATTGATTGAAAGTTGATGGTAATCCAGATGTCATGGCTTAAATGTAATAAATGAAATGTTTTAATTATTTGTATTGGTTTGCTTTAAGGTAATAAAGAATGAAGAATAACTTTAAATTTTGAAAAAAGAAAAGAAAAAGAGAAAGAGAATAAGTCCTTGAAAGATTCTGTTTAATTTTTGTTGGAAAAAAAAAAATAAATAAAAAGGTTTATTATAAATTAATAACGATGATCGATATTAAGGGATTTTCAACACACGAGGACGTGTGATAGGTCAGGAAGGCCGTGTCGCAGATCATTTGAATTTAACGACATTTTTAGCAATTGCGTCTTTCTGCTTGGCACGCGCCATGCAGGCGCCTTTTCTATTCTTTTAATGCGCGGCAGACAACCGTTAGAGTTTCTGCCGAACGTAGTCTGGTCGCGGGTATGAGCGGGGGGAAGTAGAAGTTTGCACGAAAACGAGAAGCATACAGAAATATGCAGTGTGCATTAGTATTGGTGTATGCGGACTGGAATAAGTCTCCAAAATGTGTTGGTATTGCATGTAGAGTTAAGAACTATGCAAAATTCTGATTTTGTAAAAAGAGAATTGAGTCAGGCAGTCAGTCTTCGATCATTACACCTAACAGACATGCCTCGCTCACGCGCCAGAAAACGTTGCGCAGCAAACGAGGTTAGTGAAGGAGAAGAAGGGCTTCCTGATAACTCTTCGACAAGTACAATTTCTATAATTATTTTAATCAGACTTTTATCGCTGAAGCACAATATCGCCTTGTGTAATTTATTGTTAGCCTTTTTCAAAACATAGAGCATATGTTTGTGATCCTTTAATCGTTTCAGATTCTTTTTGTAAACCATTTTCGCTAGTATCACAAAAACAATATGCGTAAAATGGGTTAAAAATGTTTGTTCTGTAGCGTAATAGATCGTTGACTCGTTGGGTGAGATCTATTAACAAATACCTATGTGGTTTATCTGTTACACCTTTATATATACTCATTAATTCAGAGGGATTTTCAGGATGTATTTGTCGAGCAAGATAATAAAATTGGAGTTTATCTCTTGGATTCTTAAAAACCACAATATATTTTGTGTTTAAAGATATGTCTCTTGTATGCGATGGCTTATGAAAAATGTTCTGGGTAACCACAATAACAGATAAATTCCGATGATGTAAGCCTTTTGTAAAGAGTTCACAAACATTTTTATTAAAAGCACCCATCATTAGGTCATCTAAAATTAAAAGAATGGGTTCATTCGACTCGTTTTCGATTTCCTCAGAAATTCCTTTAAAATATTAAATATTTTGGAAATTTGGCTTGGCATGATCTTCTGCATAACACCAAATTACTCTATTAATAGCAACATTTATTAACCTTTCTTTTAGTTTCAACAGGTTTTCTAGAAATGTAGTTTTTCCTGAACCGGATGGGCCGCTTATAAGCATAGTAAATGGATGAATAAATTGTACAATCATTTTATTACTGTTTATTCTATGTATTCGTATATTTGATAATTTGAATTTTCCAGATACACAAATAACTTAAATATATTATTTAGGGCACATTTATTTTTTATATGCTTGTGTTTGTTTCGATATGCCTCTATAGTTTTGAGCATCAGATTTGCTACCTTTTTTATGGAGAAAAAGAAGACAGACTGATTGATAAGTTAAAAAGTTTAAGAATTTGCTTGCAAAGAGATTCAGCACAATGCCTTAATACGCAACTAGGAACCCCATCCGGTCCCGGTGAAAACACTGGCCTGATTAGCTTAAGTTCATTAAGCAACTGAATTTCCGTTATTAAAGGAGAGTATATATTATTTGACCGAGGAAGGTCAAAGGGATAGTGCCGATCCAAATTAAAATTTGACGTCGAATAAGTAGATTGGAAAAAGCTACCAAAAAAATCAGCAATAGACTGGTCAGTATTTGCTTTCTTATCCATGAAAGATAAGGAAGAAGGAAAGATAGAGGTACTACGCTTTGAATTGACGAAATTAAAAATTGTTTGGGGTTACGGCGAAATTGAATTTTACAGCGAGAAAGGTAGGCCTTATAGCATATTGTGCTGTAATCCGAAAATTGGGATCGAGCCAAAAGATAACGGGAGAGGTCGCTAGGATTCCCGGATAATTTGAACTTTTTGAACAACCTAAGCTTAACATTTTTTAAATTTATTAGCTTAGGTGAATACCACACAGGTCGATTCTTGTTACTATGACAAGAAATGGGAACACATTGTGTAAAAATACAATTTAGAGCATTATAAAAAAATATATTGCGATGTCAAGATTCTTAGACATGTACAAGTTAGACCAGTCGAAGTCATTAATAAGCTTATTTAGTTTTCGAAAATTAGATTTTTGGAAACAGTATGAGGTAATAGACGGACAAGTAAACAAAGTTTTCCGACAAGGAAAGTCAATTGATAGGCCAATTGAAGGATGATAAGGATCCTCAGGAAGAGAAAGAGGATCGATTCTAGATACAAGCGTATTAGAAGGATCCAAGCAAAAAATAAAATCCAATTGCCTACTCAGAGAGTTTTTGACAAAATTGACCTGGAAGAGTGACAATTCAAGCATACCATCAATAAACTCGTGACTATTACTGGGAAATACCGAATTGGAATAAGGAGTATTGGACCAACATATTTCTGGGAGATTGAAATCGCCCAAAACGACAAGGTAGTCCTTATCGGTTACCAAATTCGAAACATTTCTAATAGAATTTAAATTGCACATATAAACAGAAAGATCAGAAGAAGGAGGAATATAGGAGACTGTTAGAAATAAAAAAATGCCATTCAAATCAATTTTTACACAAATAAATTCAATATCTACAGGGTTAGTAGAAATAAGTTCCGAAGGTAACAGCAATAAGAACGCCGCCATCACGACCAGACAAACGGTCACGTCTAAAAACAGAAAGTTATTACCTAACACTTCAGATTCCAAAATGTCAGACTTAAGCCACGTCTCGGTTAATACTACTATAGAATAATCGAAACCAAAGCTACTAAGAAAAAAACGACTAAGTTTAGATTTAAGTCCTCTAACGTTTTGATACGCTAGAAGAAAGGGTTCTAGTTTTTTGGGAGTGACGAAGGTGTTAGGGAAACCGGATGCCGGTTTTTTTTCTTCGCCGTAAACTCCTTAACTAAAACATGGTCTGGCAAAAAATCTCCACAACAAATAAGCTCGAAGAAGCAAGGGGGAAGGCTAATTTTAAAAGATGCGATCTCCCTAGAATAAGAAAACTTAAATTTATCCACAGTAAAATTTGAGACCTGAACTTTGGAATTGATATATAATATTACATCTTCTGATGTAAGATCAGGTGCCAGTCTGGAAACAAAGACTTGCTTCCTCTGCGGAACCCCCACCAAAAGTTTAGGATTCACATCAACTGGGGCAGAAGACTTAGCCTCAGTAGTTTGTGGAACCCCAACCGCCTTTGGAGGATATAAATTACTACCAAGAGCGGACAAACTGGACGCTATAGGCAACGGACTAGACGGGTTTGCTGATTTCCCAGTGTCCGGTGTGCAAGCATTAGGAGTTGCCAACATTTTATTATTAGCAGACCTAAGTACCGGCCCAGGGGACACAAAAGAAATCAGCTGATTATTTATTATAGGAGGAGTTGGAGTTGGAGGCCCATTTGCCGGGACTTGGAGGACACGCGAACAAGTCTGCGTTTCCAAGCCAGACTTCTTACGCTTTGGAGAGCCATTTAAGAGTTTTAATCCATTAAATTGGCTCTCCAAAACTGAAAAAGCCTGACTGAGTTTATCAAAGCCTAGGTGAAGATCTTTTAATCCACACCTAGTCTGCCGCATAAATGCATGGCATCTCCATCTCAACTTCCCGGCAAGCCTCACAACTCCACTTTAAACCCGTACGAGCTTCTATGAAATCATTGACGCGGCCTGTGTAACCAGCACACTTCACATGTATGAGGATATCACACAGCCAACACCCAATGACCGGCATAGAGGTGGATTTAGAATTTTGGCAGTTTTTTTTAACACAGACAAACATATTTATATATTTATTTTTTAATATTTTGTTGAATATATTCAGCTCAGACAAGATCAATTTGAGTTTTTAATGCCTGACAGTATTTATGAACAACCCATGCTTGACTCAATAAAATGTAGTTTTAAATATCGTAAAATTGATAAACAAGTGTGTTATGATATTAAATCAGTACGGTAACAAAATTGAAATGGATTGTGATGTTTGGCGATTGTTTATAAGATTAGGGATTTTTATTACTTCTTTTTTATGTTGGAACACAATTCTACACAAGCAAATTTCATACACATATTTTAATTTCATTATTCCTAAGTGTTGCGAGTTAAAAAAATATGATATTCAATTGAGCGATTTAGATGGTCCTTTCGATCGCGATATACAAATAGATTTAAAACGCTTATGCTTTGAAATATCACAAAAGATGCGTAGTCAAATAAAAACCGATGTTAAAATATATAAGCAAACAGTATTAAAAAGGTTGTAAGACTATGAATAAGAAATAAATACAATAAAAATATGAGTAAAACACAAATTGTTTTTGGAAATTCATAAACCGGCAAGAAGATCATTTCAGAGACGAAAATTTGTTCAAAAGGGTATAAACGATACCTGGCAAATTGATTTAGTTGAAATGATTCCATTTCAGAAATCAAATAAGTGTTTTCGATATTTTACTTACAGTAATTGAAATTTGAAATGAGAGTAATTAATGGAGAAACATCAAATAAATCATTATCATACATTTACAAATTTAAAGGCTTCAATATGCGAACTATTCAACAGAACCCTAAAAAATCTTATGTGGAAAATGTCAGCTATACGGAAATTATGAATGGGTTAGTAGGTTACCAAATCTACTATCTAAATACAATAATACATTCCATAGAACAATTAAAATGAAACCAAATGAGGTGACAAAGAAAAATGCAAGGTTTATTTTGAAAACGTTTTATAACATACCAAAGGTATATCCCCATCATAAATTGAATGTAGGAGATTCAATAAGAATTAGTAAGCATAAAGACACATTTGTAAAAGGATATGAACCCAATTGGACTACAGAGATATTTAAAATACATAAAATCAAAATGACTTCACCTGTTACATACATCATAAAAGATTATAAAAGTCAAATAATCGAAGGGTCTTTTTATGAACCTGAACTTCAAAAGGTTAAAGATAATAAAAATGCATTTTTGGTTGAAAAGATAATCAAGAGAAGGGGAAACAATGTATACGTTAAGTGGTTAGGATTTGACAGCACTCACAATTCTTGGATAAATAAATCAAAATTACTGAAATAAGAAGTAATGTTAATACAGGAGCGAAGCGTTGAATAACTCAGATAATGGATAAGATAAAAAGTATTATAAAAAAAAAATGAAGCGGAGTCAACCAAGGTTCCATATACCAAGCTTCTTTATTGTAATTATTGTGGCAGCGATACACATACTGAGAATAATTGTGCTAAGAAACGAGATCGGGAGAAATGCTCTCAAAAATGATGCTTTTATTGATTGAATGATACAAACTATTATAGTCTCTACATAAATTTAAAAAAGGCTCTTGCATTAAATAATTAGATGTGGACAGACTACTAAAGGAGAAAAGGTCCGCAGAGGTCTAAAAGGAACTGCGAAACTAATTCGGCTAATTAACTCAGGAGAGCCAACCATGCCGTTTATTAATTTATGCATAAAAATAGTATTAAGAAGGGTTCTACGGTTTACTAGGGACGGCAAATCTTTAAGTTTTAACCTACTAGAGTACGAGGGAAGGCTCAAATCCGAATTCCAATTTAAGCCACGGAGAGCAAAAAGCAAAAACTTTTTTTGAACGGACTCAATACGATTTTGATGCACCTTATATTGAACGCATGAACCGTATTCTAAAATTGGGCGAACAAGAGCCACATATAAAATCTTGGTTGTATAAGGGTCATCGAATTCTTTAGACCATCTCTTCACAAATCCAAGAACTCCCATGACTTTATTGACAGTGGATAAAATGTGACTATCAAATTTTAATTTAGAATCAAGTAAAATCCCTAAATCATTTATCGAGCCTATTCGTTGAAGTGGATTTTGATTAAGATGATAGGAGGCCAAGAGTGGAGTGGCCCGACAGAAGGTCATAATTTTTCACTTAGAAGCATTTAAATTTAGCAAATTGAAATGGCACCACGAATCAAAAGCACTTAAGTCAGTTTGCAGATTAATGTGGGATTCTATATCCCTGTAAGAAAAACACAGTTTAACATCATCGGCATACATAAAAACACGACAGTGTCATATAACTGATGGAAGATCATTTATAAAAAGAGTAAATAAAAGGGGACCAAGGTGACTGCCTTGAGGAACCCCTGACGACACAGTTATACTATTAGATAATGATTTCTTAAAAAGAACTCTTTGAGTTCTTGAAGTAAGATAATCCCTTAATCAGGCAACGAGGTTAGATGGAAAACCTATTATGTTTATAAAAGTTAGGAATGGTTAACAGAATCAAAAGCCTTGCTAAAATCTGTGTAAATAACATCAGTCTGGGATTTGTTTTTAAAACCTTTAATTACCAAAGAGGAAAATTCTAAGAGATTAATCGTGGTCGACCTTTGTTTTACAAATCCATGCTGGCAGGGTGAAATTAGAGACTTACATAAATGTTGAAGATGAGAAGGAATAGCTGACAGTTTCGATATGCCTCTATAGTTTTGAGCATCAGATTTGCTACCTTTTTTATGGAGAGAAAGAAGACAGACTGATTGATAAGTTAACAAGTTTAAGAATTTGCTTGCACAGAGATTCAGCACAATGCCTTAATACGCAACTAGGAACCCCATCCGGTCCCGGTGAAAACACTGGCCTGATTAGCTTAAGTTCATTAAGCAACTGAATTTCCGTTATTAAAGGAGAGTATATATTATTTGACCGAGGAAGGTCAAAGGGATAGTGCCGATTCAAATTAAAATTTGACGTCGAATAAGTAGATTGGAAAAAGCTACCAAAAAAATCAGCAATAGACTGGTCAGTATTTGCTTTCTTATCCATGAAAGATAAGGAAGAAGGAAAGATAGAGGTATTACGCTTTGAACTGACGAAATTAAAAATTGTTTGGGGTTACGGCGAAATTGAATTTTACAGCAAGAAAGGTAGGCCTTATAGCATATTGTGCTATAATCCGAAAATTGGGATCGAGCCAAAAGATAACGGGAGAGGTCGCTAGGATTCCCGGATAATTTGAACTTTTTGAACAACCTAAGCTTAACATTTTTTAAATTTATTAGCTTAGGTGAATACCACACAGGTCGATTCTTGTTACTATGACAAGAAATGGGAACACATTGTGTAAAAATTCAATTTAGAGCATTATAAAAAAATATATTGCGATGTCAAGATTCTTAGACATGTACAAGTTAGACCAGTCGAAGTCATTAATAAGCTTATTTAGTTTTCGAAAATTAGTTTTTTGGAAACAGTATGAGGTAATAGACGGACAAGCAGACAAAGTTTACCGACAAGGAAAGTCAATTGATAGGCCAATTGAAGGATGATAAGGATCCTCAGGAAGAGAAAGAGGATCGATTCTAGATACAAGCGTATTAGAAGGATCCAAGCAAAAAATAAAATCCAATTGCCTACTCAGAGAGTTTTTGACCAAATTGACCTGGAAGAGTGACAATTCAAGCATACCATCAATAAACTCGTGACTATTACTGGGAAATACCGAATTGGAATAAGGAGTATTGGACCAACATATTTCTGGGAGATTGAAATCGCCCAAAACGACAAGGTAGACCTTATCGGTTACCAAATTCGAAACATTTCTAATAGAATTTAAATTGCACATATAAACAGAAAGATCAGAAGAAGGAGGAATATAGGAGACTGTTAGAAATAAAAAAATGCCATTCAAATCAATTTTTACATAAATAAATTCAATATCTACAGGGTTAGTAGAAATAAGTTCCGAAGGTAAGGCCGAGTTAACAGCAATAAGTACGCCGCCATCACGACCAGACAAACGGTCACGTCTAAAAACAGAAAAGTTATTACCTAACACTTCAGATTCCAAAATGTCAGACTTAAGCCACGTCTCGGTTAATACTACTATAGAATAATCGAAACCAAAGCTACTAAGAAAAAAATGACTAAGTTTAGATTTAAGTCCTCTAACGTTTTGATACGCTAGAAGAAAGGGTTCTAGTTTTTTGGGAGTGACGAAGGTGTTAGGGAAACCGGATGCCGGTTTTTTTTCTTCGCCGTAAACTCCTTAACTAAAACATGGTCTGGCAAAAAATCTCCACAACAAATAAGCTCGAAGAAGCAAGGGGGAAGGCTAATTTTAAAAGATGCGATCTCCCTAGAATAAGAAAACTTAAATTTATCCACAGTAAAATTTGAGACCTGAACTTTGGAATTGATATATAATATTACATCTTCTGATGTAAGATCAGGTGCCAGTCTGGAAACAAAGACTTGCTTCCTCTGCGGAACCCCCACCAAAAGTTTAGGATTCACATCAACTGGGGCAGAAGACTTAGCCTCAGTAGTTTGTGGAACCCCAACCGCCTTTGGAGGATATAAATTACTACCAAGAGCGGACAAACTGGACGCTATAGGCAACGGACTAGACGGGTTTGCTGATTTCCCAGTGGGCGGTGTGCAAGCATTAGGAGTTGCCAACATTTTATTATTAGCAGACCTAAGTATCGGCCCAGGGGACACAAAAGAAATCAGCTGAATATTTATTATAGGAGGAGTTGGAGTTGCCGCATAAATGCATGGCATCTCCATCTCAACTGTAATAAATATGATCGCCTGTATTTTCAATATTTATTATTATTCATGCGATGTGCATGTGTCGTGCTCGCTGGCTGATAACAAGGTGACCAGCCATGGATTTTATCATTAGAGGGGCCACACTTTCTATCGATTCTTAACTCTATTTACAAGGTTGCAATTGTTATATATCGGTACTTAAATTCTAATCTTAATAATAACAATATTATTACACGCTCTCTTTTTTTTTTTTTTATAATATTTTTGAGGTTTTTTAACTTCTCTACCACTTTTTGTTCTTATAATTTGTTCAGGTGGATTCAGAGCATTTGTTTGGTAATTGATATCTGGAATGAGTATTGGGTCCCCGTCCGAGCTAGCTTCGCCTGCCGTTTCAAACGTTTCAGACAATTCCAACTCAGAATGACCATCCATACTGTCGTCCACGTTAATATATTGCTCCTTGTCTATTTCATTTACTTCATTTATTTCATCTATTTCATTTATTTCAGCATCGTTCAGCTGTTCTTCATTACAATCACCATTATCAATATTATCATTATTTGCTTTCAACCAACCATCATCACACACCATACCCCCATTAGCTGGTCTAGGCCAATTATTACAAATTTGATAATCCGTTATCAAATCACCATTATCTTTCTCTTCATTTTGTGTTTTTATAATAAGTCTTCTATTTCTTCTGTAGTAATTATCTTCCTTGTCTCTTATTATGTACGACCGCTTATTTACCTTTTCCTTTACTATTCCATAAGACCACTCATTGAGTTTCTTTCTGAACATTATCTTTTCTCCTACTAGGAAAGGCTTTAATTCTTTTGCGTTACGATCATAATATTGCTTTTGCTTTAACCGTTTCCACCCTAGTTTATTTTTAATTTCCTCTTCCTTTATATTATTACGGCACAGACTCGATTTTGCGATTGGGAGCTTCGTTTTACATTTTCTTCCAAAAAATAGTTCGCATGGCGAAGCTTGCATGCTAGCAATTGGTGTGCTATTATACTCCAAAATATTGTATTGAAATACATCTTTTTGGTTTCCACAACGTTTTAGAATATTTTTTGCTATAGCAACCCCTTTCTCCGCTAATCCATTACTTTGAGGATAATGTGGACTAGAAAATTGTAACGCAATATTATGCGCACCAGCAAATGCCTTAAACTCGTATGAATTGAACGGATTGTTATCACTTTTTATTTTCGTTGGATATCCTAGACTGTCGAATACTTCTTTGAGTTCAATTGTTACTTGTCTTATAGTTTTGCTTTTTAATCTTCTAACAGTGAGGAAATTGGAGTAACTGTCAAATACTGAAATAAAATCCTGTCTTGCCCACTCAAATATGTCAATGCCCACCACATGGAATGGATATTCTGGCATTTCATCCTCAATTAATGGTTCTTTCTGGTTCCTTCTTCTATGTTTTTCGCATATGCTACACGCTTCTACATGTTCTTTGATTTGGATGCTCATATTTGGCCAGTAATAACATTCTCTTGCTCTAGACAACGTTTTTCAATCCCTAGGTGCGCACTGTGTACTTGTTTAATTATCTGTGGTTGTAATCTTTTTGGTATAATTAACCTACAAGTTTTCATAAGCAACCCATTCTCTACATGAAGCTCGTCTTTGATTTTGTAAAAGAATTGAGAAAATCTATCCAGCTTGTGATATGACGGCCAGCCACTCAGAACAAACTCCTCAACTTTACTATAATCCTCATCTGCTTTTAATATTTCCTTGTACACGTTAAAATTGGATTCCGATAAACAGACTGCTTGAGTGATTGTGTGGATTACACTTGATAGATCACTGATCTCATCTTCCTCCACTAGTTGGGCTCTTGAAAGACAATCAGCTATTAACATTTCTTTTCCAGGTTTATATTGTACTTTCATGTTTGGATATTTAAGTAAATATAGCAACATTCGTTGCAGTCGCATTGTTACAGAATCTATATCTTTTTCTACCAATACCTCCAATGGCTTATGATCACTTTCCACTAAGAACTCCCTCCCATATATAAAATAATGAAACCTTTCACATGCGAACACTATCGCTAACAACTCCTTCTCTATTTGAGCCCATTTTTGTTCACTTTTTGACAGTGTCCGGGATGCAAAACTCACAGGACGACCATCCTGGATCAAAACGCATCCCAAGCCATCCTTAGACGCATCAGTCTGTATTGTTACTGGTCTATTTTTGTTAAAAACAGCCAGCACTGGCTCTTCCAAAATGGTTCCTGTAAGATCCCTAAGTTCCTGATCGTGTTCTTTGCCCCATGTGAATTTTACATCGTTTTTTGTTAATTCCCTCAACTTTGCTGACCTGGCCGATAAATCTGGAATGAACTTGGCAAGATATTTGAAAAGACCTAAGATTCTCAGAACTCCTGCTTTGTCAGCAGGGGTTTTAATACCCCTAATTGCCTCTATGTGTTTCTTCTGTGGTTTTATACTGCCTTCTGTAATAACATGACCCATAAATTCCACTTGTGTTTGTCTACATTGAACTTTCTCTTTGTTAAATCTTACTCCATTTATTCTAGCCCGTTCCAGTACTTGCATTAGCGTTTCGTCATGGTGCTCTAATGAATCTCCCATAATGCCTATGTCATCAAAATATACTATGACATTTGGAATATCACCAAATATCTTGACCATGTTTCTCTGGAACATTTCGGGTGCACTATTGATACCAAACGGAACTCTGTTGAATTTATATCTCCCAAACGGAGTCATAAATGTAGTTAAATCTGAGCTTTTGTTGTCCAGTTCCATTTGCCAAAACCCTTTTGACAAATCTAATACTGTAAAGAATCGTTTTCCTACCAATTGCGTTATGAAATCTTCAATCGTCGGTATTAAATAGTGTTCTCTCTTAATTGCCCTGTTCAAGGGCTTAGGATCCAGACATAACCTTAATTTTCCATTTGCTTTTTCCACTAACTGTAAATTGTTCACCCAGCTGGTTGGGTATGACACTGATGATATGATTCCATCTTTTTCCATGTCTTTCAGTTCCCTCCTTAATGCTCCTAAAAGACTCTGAGGAAATCTTTTTCTATAATGTATCACCGGCACCACGTCTTCTTCAAGAATGATTGACTGCTTCCACGGTAATTTACCTAATCCCTCGAACAAGACCTTATATTTTTCTACAAAAGATTTACTCGACGATGGCAATACTGATAACGAATCTATATTTAAGCATCTGATTAATTCCAGTTTTACAGACGTTTCCAAACCCAATATTGGTTCACATTTGGGACTTACAACTAGAAAGGATATATAATGCATGATGTTGGTTCTTTCATCAAAACATTTTAACATAACTGTGCCGTAATTCACTATTTTGGCATTATTGTAATCAAAAATAGCTAATACTTCATTCTTTTTCTTAATATCTATGTTTTCAATTAAATTTTGCGGGATAGAGTTGATATCCGCGCCCGTGTCTATTTTGAACGTAACTGATTTTCCATTTATTTTCAGAGATTTCTTCCACCTACTGCTCCCGAATCCACACTGACTTATTCTATAAAAATTATTACTATTAGAATTCTCCCCAAATACGTTTTCTGATTTACTCTTACCTTTTGCATTCCACTTTGTTGACCCTCCTTGTTCTTCTTGTTTGTTGCTTTTGCAGAACTTGGCAAAGTGGCCCGATTTTCCACAGTTGTGGCATTTGACCCCTTTGGCCCTACACTCCTTGAGGTGATTCACGCCGAAAATGCTTCCGCAGTTGTAGCACTTACGTGCTGATACGCTGTTTATCCAGTTGCTTTCCTGGTTGTCCACTGCTTTTCCTCCACTTAAATGCTGTACTCCCCCCTGCTTTAGAATTTCGGTATTCTTGGCTGAGGCCTCAAAAGCTTTGCACTCCTGCAGAATCTCCTCCAGACCTTTGTTTTTACTCTCCAGCAGCTTGAGCTGGAGTTTTTTGTCGAAAACTCCAATGATCAGCCGATCCAGCAGCATTCTGTTTTGAAACGATTTTCCACATTCGCACTTGAAGTCGCAAACATTAGCTTGTTTGCGTAGATTGGTTTCACAGTCCCAAATTTGTTGATTTTCTTGCTGGACGATGTTATTAAATTTGAATGTCTCCATGGTGATGTTTTTAAGCGGCACTGCGTACTCATCTATGGCCTTGATGACGTCATCAAGTGTGCGAATACTTGACGCATTGGTCTCTGCTTGCACGCCTCCCACCATGCTGTCTGCGCTTCCGTCGTTGGGAATATAGTATTATATATTTCCATAATCCCGGGCCCAGCCAGCCACAGAAAGGTTGCGATTTTCTTTGCTTCTGACAAGCTGTCTTTTCCTGATGCCATCATGTACATCAGAAATGCGCCCTTCCATTTCGGCCACTCGTACACCAGTGTAGAGCAGTCCAACTCCGGCAATACTCGCTCAGACATCTTTGTTATGGCTTATTCTTATTAGATCCCACTTCTGACACCATGTAATAAATATGATCGCCTGTATTTTCAATATTTATTATTATTCATGCGATGTGCATGTGTCGTGCTCGCTGGCTGATAACAAGGTGACCAGCCATGGATTTTATCATTAGAGGGGCCACACTTTCTATCGATTCTTAACTCTATTTACAAGGTTGCAATTGTTATATATCGGTACTTAAATTCTAATCTTAATAATAACAATATTATTACATCAACTTCCCGGCAAGCCTCACAACTCCACTTTAAACCCGTACGAGCTTCTATGAAATCATTGACGCGGCCTGTGTAACCAGCACACTTCACATGCATGAGGTTATCACACAGCCAACACCCAATGACCGGCATAGAGGTGGATTTAGAATTTTGGCAGTTTTTTTTAAACACAGACAAACATATTTATATATTTATTTTTTAATATTTTGTTGAATATATTCAGCTCAGACAAGATCAATTTGAGTTTTTAATGCCTGACAGTATTTATGAACAACCCATGCTTGACTCAATAAAATGTAGTTTTAAATATCGTAAAATTGATAAACAGTGTGTTATGATATTAAATCAGTACGGTAACAAAATTGAAATTTGGCGATTGTTTATAAGATTAGGGATTTTTATTACTTCTTTTTTATGTTGGAACACAATTCTACACAAGCAAGTATCATACACATATTATAATTTCATTATTCCTAAGTGTTGCGAGTTAAAAAAATATGATATTCAATTGAGCGATTTAGATGGTCCTTTCGATCGCGATATACAAATAGATTTAACACGCTTATGCTTTGAAATATCAAAAAAGATGTGTAGTTAAATAAAAACCGATGTTAAAATATATAAGCAACAGTATTAAAAAGGTTGTAAGACTATGAATAAGAAATAAATACAATAAAAATATGAGTAAAACACAAATTGTTTTTGGAAATTCATAAACCGGCAAAAAGATCATTTCAGAGACGAAAATTTGTTCAAAAGGGTATAAACGATACCTGGCAAATTGATTTAGTTGAAATGATTCCATTTCAGAAATCAAATAAGTGTTTTCGATATTTACTTACAGTAATTGATGCAGTAATTAATGGAGAAACATCAAATAAATCATTATCATACATTTACACATTTAAAGGCTTCAATATGCGAACTATTCAACAGAACCCTAAAAAATCTTATGTGGAAATCACGGAAATTATGAATGGGTTAGTAGGTTACCAAATCTACTATCTAAATACAATAATACATTCCATAGAACAATTAAATGAAACCAAATGAGGTGACAAAGAAAAATGCAAGGTATATTTTGAAAACGTTTTATAACATACCAAAGGTATATCCCCATCATAAATTGAATGTAGGAGATTCAATAAGAATTAGTAAGCATAAAGATACATTTGTAAAAGGATATGAACCCAATTGGACTACAGAGATATTTAAAATACATAAAATCAAAATGACTTCACCTGTTACATACATCATAAAAGATTATAAAAGTCAAATAATCGAAGGGTCTTTTTATGAACCTGAACTTCAAAAGGTTAAAGATAATAAAAATGCATTTTTGGTTGAAAAGATAATCAAGAGAAGGGGAAACAATGTATACGTTAAGTGGTTAGGATTTGACAGCACTCACAATTCTTGGATAAATAAATCAAAATTACTGAAATAACAAGTAATGTTAATACAGGAGCGAAGCGTTGAATAACTCAGATAATGGATAAGATAAAAAGTATTATAAAAAAAATGAAGTGGAGTCAAGCAAGGTTCCATATACCAAGCTTCTTTATTGTAATTATTGTGGCAACGATACACATACTGAGAATAATTGTGCTAAGAAACGAGATCGGGAGAAATGCTCTCAAAAATGATGCTTTTATTGATTGAATGATACTTTATCATAAAATTATTATTTCAAAATCAATATGTACATAAAAATCTTCTAAATCAATTTAATAAATATTTGGGTTTTTTGTTTTATTCTTCAATTACATGTTTAAAATATATATAAGTGTAAAATATCAATATATAAATAAATATACAATATTAAGATTATTCAAAATTGATGAGTTATAATACATTATTTGGCCTTATTTTAAAGTGCCCCAAGCTAGAGTACTAAACCCATTTTCTTCTATAAATCTCTTATCATCTTTATAATTTAAACTATCTTTATCAACTATTTCAGTATACAGTGTATGATTTCTACTTCTAATGACTCTTTGTTCACCATAAAATGTTTTTCTATTTCGTATACAATCGATATTATTCTCATGAGTCAACTTTCTTATAACCGAATTTTTTTACTCCTTTTATTTTTTTTTGTTTCACCCTCACCTTCAACAATATACGAGGGTCGTTTGATAAGTCCGTGACTTTTTGAATAAAATATATTTTTTTCGTCAAAGAAGCGTTTTATTTCTCAACATAATCTCCTTTTAGCTCTATACATTTAGTCCAGCGTTTTTCCAATTTTTTTATTCCTTCCAAATAATAGGTTTTCTCAAGGCCCTCAAAATAGTCGTTTGTTTCTGTGATGACCTCTTCATTTGACCCGAATCTCTTACCGCCGAGCCATTTCTTCATGTTTGGAAACAAAAAATAGTCACAGGGGGCTAAATCTGGAGAATATGCTGGATGGGGTAGCAGTTCGTAGCCCAATTTATGAAATTTTGCCATGCTGACTACACACGTGTGCACCCGTGCATTGTCCTGATGGAACAGCACTTTTTTTTTCGCCAAATGCGGTCGTTTCTGCTTCAAATCAATATCGAATCTGTCCAAAAGCTCTGAATAATATTCGCCGGTGATCGTTTTACCCTTTTCAAGGTAATCGATGTGAATGATACCTTGTGCATCCCAAAAAACTGTGGCCATGACCTTGTTGGCCGACAGACCCACCTTGGCCTTCTTTGGTGCACGTTCACCCGGAGAAACCCACTGTCTTGATTGTTCTTTGGTCTCTGGTGTGGTGTGGTGGATCCATGTTTCGTCTACGGTAACGAAACGGCGCAAAAATTCGTTTGGATTGCGGTTGAACATCGCCAAACACTCCTTTGAAATGGTCACACGGTTGCGCTTATGGTCGTGTGTGAGCAATCGCGGCACCCATCGCGCGGAAAGCTTTCTCATGTCCAAATATTCATGTAAAATGTGATGTACCCGTTCAGTTGAGATGCCTACAGCCTCAGCTACCTCACGCACTTTCATTCTCCGATCATCCAATATCATTCCATGGATTTTGTCGACGATTTCTGGCATGACGACCTCTTTTGGGCGACCTGAACGTTCGGCATCACTTGTACTGGTACGACCACAACGGAACTCAGTAAACCATTTCTTAACCATTGAAATTGATGGTGCAGAGTCCCCATAATATTTATCAAGTCTTTCCTTGGTTTCGGTGATGGATTTTTTACGCAAAAAATAATGCTTAATTAGCACACGAAATTCACTTTTTTCCATTTTCGTTAAAATTCACGAGATCGTCTGCTTTCAATGCCTATAAAACGCAAACCAAAAAACGCAGCTTTCTCAAAATTTTACAGTCAGCTGTTAATCGATAACTGCTGACAGGAGCAGTGTTGTATTTAGAGCAGGTGCGCGGCAAATACAAAAAGTCACGGACTTATCAAACGACCCTCGTATGAATAGGCTTTTGCTTTGATACCTGCAAATGACTTCATAATTTTACCACCATTTTCATCTTTCATTAAGCCTATTTCTTTGTTGTTCGCAGGTAAAATATGAAATCTATTGCTCGGATCGTAGTTTGATGTATCAAAGGGATGCGGATTTTTTTTTAGTATACTATAAAAATTATTCGAGGATGACAGGATAAGGGAATCTGTATCCATATAAATTATTTTAGGCGAGGGTTGCTGCTTGCATAGGAAATTATTATAGAAGTCGTACATTAAAGTTTTAGACAATTCTAGAACTGAAACTCCAATATAAATTGGCTTATCATAAAAGATTTCCAATTTATTAAGTTCAATTGCAGCTAAGTCATTTTCAAAAAGTTCAACACTATGGAAATTTGGCTTAGCCACTAACTGTCTAAAACCTTGGGAATTACTTGTAGACTCGTACCTTTGCATCAGTCTCACATCTCGCCTCTTCTCTACATTTTCCATGGTTTTTCCATAAACAGCATTATTCATTAATTAAAAAAAATTTTTTTCAAAATCATTATTCGCATTTTTTCTATATCTGTTTAATTTGTATTTAAAATAATATATGTGTTCGGTTCAGCAGCAAAAATTTAAATTGTTTAATTTGGCGCCTCTCGCCTGAACAGCTGTAGTATCAATTTCTAACACTGCATAATGCATGCGTTAATTGTGCGTTTGCTTTTGATCAGTTAGTCTTCGTCTTGCACTTTGGCTCTTCGCACAGCTCGCGCTGTTTTAGTTCGTTACTGACTAACTCGCAACCATGTACTGATTCGCATATATACATACAGTTCGATACTCAAATTAAATTATAAACTAAACTAAGAAATATCTCTTGTGTTTTACTTCTTAAAATTCGACCAAGTGCTATCAAAAAAGCTTGTTAGCCCAACTTTTTGGTGACCCCGACGTGATTAGTTTCACCACTTGTTGCTCAAATTTGCTTAAATCAAAATCGCTTATTTATTGCTGTGCTTGAGCCAAACTTTTCGCCGTCGGTAAATAAACACAGTTATCGTCGTTCTAACTGTTAGTTATTCTATTCTCTTGTCGGCTGTTTTTAATTGCTGTGCAAGTGCATTGACTTTATCGTGCGGTACATTAGGTACAGTTTTCGCTTATTATGGATGGCTCCACTAATGATGCCGAAAATCAGATGCTCTTTTTAAAGAGAAAAACACAATCGTTGCTTGACAGTTTGAAAGTATTGCATTCAAATTTAACAAATCATCTATTGAAGCTTCGGACGACTGCAACTTGTCAGTAACTCTAAAACGGATTCAAAAAATAGAAGTTGCATTCGAAGAAGCCCATAATGCGCTGGAACGACTTGATTTCGATCAGATTGGCAGTGATGTGCGTGAATCGTTTGATGACCTTTCGGTTACCTTTGGCACTTGTGTTCAACGTGAAATTGCCAAGCGTAACGCAACCATGCCAGCTTGCTCTACATTTCTGGTGGATCCCACTACTGCAGCTAATAGTCCGATACCCCCGGGCTCGGCTGTAGCTAGATCTAGAGCTGTGCCAGCCCTACCGCCAATTAAATTGCCTACGTTTTCTGGTGGTTACACTGAATGGGCCAATTTTTACTCGATGTTTACCACAGTGATTGATAATCACCCGGAGTTAACAACCATTGAAAAACTACAGCACCTGCGGCTCTCGTTAAAGGATGCTGCGCTGGACACCATACGTTCATTGGAAATAACAGAGGCTAATTATTCAATCGCATTAAACTTGTTACAAAAACGTTTTGATAATCGCCGTTTAGTATTTCAGGCACACATCGTTAATTTGCTGGGGCTCAAGAAAGTGGAAAATGGCTCGGCTGGACCACTTCGAGAACTTTCTGATAAGTTCAATGCACACATTCGTGCTCTCACCAGTCTGGGCAACATCGAACAAGTAGCTGGATGCATCGTCGTGCAAATTTTATTGCAGAAGCTGGATCCAATCTCTCAAGCAAGATGGGAAGAGAAGCTCGAAGATCCATCATTTAAAAATATGATTCCATCGTGGGAGCAGATAGCCACGTTCTTGGAGCAGCGGTACAGGACGCTTGAAAGCGTGGATTTTGCCATGGCAACATATACGCCTGGCTCTCAGGTGGGAAAGACACATAAAACTAACCCAACAAAAACCTCGCTAGTTGTCACTAACCCGATTCCGATTCCTGTTGACTGTGCATTGTGTGGAATTCATGACCATACCATTCAAAGATGCCCTGGATTTCGGAATTTGTCGCCTTCACTTCGCTTAAATGAAGCCAAGAAGCTTGGTTTGTGTATCAACTGCCTGAAGAAAGGCCATGTATTGCGAAATTGTAACTCCGGATCTTGTCGAGTGTGTGGTCATAAACACAACACCCTGTTACATTTAAATGGCTCTCATAATTCCCAACCTTGCTCTTCTAACTCGAATGTTGCAAACCCTCAAATTGCTTCGACGCCAGCCGTCTCCACTTCTCTTGTAGCTAAAAATAACAGCAACGATGTTGTGCTACTCGCCACAGCAATGATTTTAGTAAAAAATCGCGTTGGTACATTAGTTCCCTGCCGTGCCTTGTTGGATGCTGGATCTCAAATTCATTTGATTACTTCTCGATTCGCGCAACAGCTCCAACTCAAGAAAAGGCAATCCTTGGAAGGAATTTCTGGTTTAGGAAATTCTCCGTTTACTACAGATGGATTCTGTGTTGATGTAAATTTGCAATCTCAAAATTCGGATTACTCGACCGTCATCTCGGCAATATTAGCTCCTGTCATCACTGATAGCCTAGTGTCCCTCTCAATACTTCAAACTGGAAAATTCCAGATAACATTCGTCTTGCTGATCCCATTTTTTACAAGCCGCAGCGTATCGACCTCCTAATAGGAGCTAGCTTGTTTTATGAGCTTCTGTGTGTCGGCCAAATCAAGTTACTACCTGGATTGCCTCTAATTCAAAAAACAACACTTGGATGGATCGTAGCAGGAGGTGGTTCGCTTTCTGTCGGCACTTCCCTTGTCGCAAACCGTGCATTGCCTGAAGTCCAATCTGAATCCAGTAACCAAATCGATGCTGTACTTCGCCGATTTTGGGAAATTGAAAGTGTTCAAGAACTTGCCATCCAGTCAACAAAGGAAGAACTTGGCTGCGAACAGCATTTCTTGGAACATTTTAAAGGGTTATCATCTGGAGAATACTCTGTTCGGCTTCCTCTAAAGCTTAGTCTTGACCAAATGGGCAAATCGTATCAGCAGGCGTTTCGGAGATTTTTGTTGGTTGAAAAAAGGCTTCAGCGTAATGAACAACTGAAGTCCCAGTATGCCGCATTCATTCAAGAATATTTGGATTTAGGTCATATGTCTCCTGTATCTCCGCAAAATCGGCCTTTTTGTAAATATTTCTTGCCTCATCATTGTGTCCTAAAAGAGGAAAGCACAAGCACTAAACTACGCGTCGTTTTTGACGGATCTGCAACAACCAGTACCGGATATTCTCTGAATGGACATTTTGATGGCTGGACCCACAATTCAGCCAAAACTCTTCAACATTTTAATTCGCTTTCGCACCTTTGCTGTTGCTCTTACAGGAGACGTCGGAAAAATGTATCGCTGTGTTAGAGTCAGCCCTCCAGATAATTATCTCCAATGCATATTGTGGTGAGATTCTCCTCAGTCTGACATCAGTGTGTTCAAGTTGGACACAGTAACTTATGGTTCAAAACCCGCTTCGTTTCTTGCTGTTCGATCAATGCAGCAACTATCCATAGATGAGCAATCATCATATCCAATTGGTGCCAAAATTCTTTGTCGTGACTTCTATGTAGATGATCTTATATCGTCGTCTATAGAAGAAGCCATAGAAGTACTTCAACAAACTAAAGGCATTCTCGCTAAAGGTGGTTTTGAACTGAGGAAATGGTGCTAGAGTCACAATAACGTTCTTCATGGAATTCCCGAAAAAGATAAAGAGTCATTTTTGAAATTCGAAGATGGAAGTGACATTACAAAAACTTTGGGACTTGCTTGGGATCCTACGCAGATCAACTACTTTTTTCTTTTGTACCCGCTCAGCAAACTTCGAACACATGCAAAAGAACAATATTATCTGCAATCGCTCGATTCTATGACCCACTCGGATTAATCGGCCCTGTCATATTAAAGGCTAAAATTTTTATTCAGCTGTTGTGGAAGGCTAAGTTGGATTGGGACGAAACTCAACCACTAGGATTGGATACCGCATGGCAGGATTTTCGAAACACCTTCAGTTACGCCCAGCGTATTTCATTTCCTCGTTTTGTTGTTCCTCCAAATTCTGAAGTAGAGGTACATGGGTTCTGCGATGCAAGTATCAACGCCTACGGCGCCTGCATATATGTTGTCTCAAAGGGAAAAAACTCCATCTCAAGACTCTTATGTTCGAAGTCCCGGGTAGCTCCGGTAAAGACGCTTACAGTACCGAAACTTGAACTTTGCGCTGCTGTTTTGTTATCCCAACTCATAAGTGAGGTAACGAAGATGAATCTTTTTTCTGGACCCTTTCATTGTTGGTCGGATTCATCAATTTGCCTGTCCTGGATACGAGATGAGTCTTCAAGCTACAATGTTTTTGTTGCCTATCGCATTGCTGTCGTCCAGGAACTCACTTCTGATTTTGAGTGGCATTACGTGCCAACAGCGTTAAACCCAGCAGACATTCTATCGAGAGGTGCCACTCCTAATGAGCTACTTGAATCAACGCTTTGGTCTTCTGGTCCAGAATTTCTAATTGGGTCTAGCAAAAGCTGGCCTGCTTCCTGCTTACTGGAAAAACCAAATTTGGAACTGCGTCGAAAAATTTTCTTAATTACAGATCCTAATGCTGATCCAATACTGAAATGCAAATACGTAAACTCATTTTCTGCCATTCAACGGGTATTTGCATATGTCTACAAATTTATTCATGGGATTCGACACCCTGGTATCCGGATTTGGCACATCTACCTTGGTTCTCTGATCATTTATCGGAACATTCAGAAGAGCTGTCTACATGAGGAGATAAGAGACATAAAGTTGAAAGGTGTGGTCAAGCGCTCTAGCAGCATTTCATCATTATTGCCGTTTCTGGATGGATTTGGTATTCTTCGTGTTGGTGGACGCCTCACTAATTCAACTCTTCCCTACGAGTCTCGGCATCCTATTATATTGCCTAAATTGCATCCCATCACGGCTGCAATCATTACTCATTTCCACAATAAAAACCTCCACGCTGGACCCAGAGCGCTATTGGCAGCCATCCGGCTCCAATACTGGCCAGTCGGCGGACGGAAAACGGTCTCTAAAATCGTCAACAGATGCGTAAGATCTTTTCGGGCCAAGCCGCGTTTGGTAGAGCACGTAATGGCTGATCTGCCAAAAGAGCGACTTGAGGGAATCCGAGCATTCGACACGACTGGTATCGACTTCTGTGGTCCATTCTTTTACAAACCGGAAATTCGCAACAAGGCTCCTGTAAAATCATACATATGCGTTTTTATTTGCTTCGCCACAAAGGCTGTTCATCTTGAGCTCGTCAAGGATCTTTCAAATCCAGCTTTTATCAATGCTCTGAAACGATTCATCTGCACTCGAGGAAAGCCATGTCAGATTTGGTCTGATAACGCTACCAATTTTGTCGGCGCAAGAAATGAACTCGCTGAATTGAAAAACCTCTTCCTCAGTAATGGTCATCAGGAAACAGTTCTGCAATTATGTTTGGCAGATACTATCGAATGGCGCTTCATCCCACCTCGCTCGCCTCACTTTGGCGGTCTTTGGGAAGCGGCAGTAAAAACCGCAAAACACCACTTCTATCGAGTTGTAGGATCGGCTGTATTAGGATTCGAAGAGCTCCGTACCCTTGCATGCCAAATTATGGCAGTAATTAATTCTCAACCGTTACTTTCAATTTCAGAAAATCCAGAAGATCTCGATGTTTTGACACCGGCCCATTTTTTAATTGGTGGTCCGCCTTCTACATTCGCTGAGCCTGATGTCACACGCCTTAATTTCAATCGACTGGATAGTTGGCAACGGGTGTCCTACATGCAGCAAGTTTATTGGTCTCGTTGGCGAGAAGAATATCTAACCCTCCTGCAAGAGCGTTCCAAATGGCGCTCACCGAAGCCTGAACTGACCATCGATGATCTCGTCCTTATCAAGGATGAAAATCTACCTCCGCTTAAATGGCCACTGGCACGAGTGACGGAATTAATATCTGGATCTGATGGTGTTTCTCGAGTGGCAATACTCAAAACATCCAACGGCTATATCAAGCGAGCTTTCAATAAGCTGTGCCTGCTTCCCCTTTAGGATTCTGTTGAAGCTCATCCGTTCAACGGGGGGAGTATGTTCGGTTCAGCAGCAAAAATTTAAATTGTTTAATTTGGCGCCTCTCGCCTGAACAGCTGTAGTATCAATTTCTAACACTGCATAATGCATGCGTTAATTGTGCGTTTGCTTTTGATCAGTTAGTCTTCGTCTTGCACTTTGGCTCTTCGCACAGCTCGCGCTGTTTTCGTTCGTTACTAACTAACTCGCAACCATGTACTGATTCGCATATATACATACAGTTCGATACTCAAATTAAATTATAAACTAAATTAAGAAATATCTCTTGTGTTTTACTTCTTAAAATTCGACCAAGTGCTATCAAAAAAGCTTGTTAGCCCAACAATATGGTTTAAACCAGAATTCCTGTTTGAAAGTTAAAACTCGGTGAATTTTTTTTAAATCATCCCCTGTTGAATTGCTAATTGCAATTGTTTTAAATGAATAATAAATTTTTTTTTTATTTTCCTATTAGTCTGCTATTAGTTTTATTTGTTTTCCCCCAGGTGGTATTGGATGCTACTTGGATAGTCTTGGTCAACTTCTAAAATATTCCCATCATCGTTGTCAGCATTAACTGACTCAAACTGAATTTCGTTTATTTGATTTTGACTCAAAAATTTAAAATCGGAAATTGGAAGGTTCTAACTCATAGCCCAACCATAAAGGTTGTTTGCATGAATGTATGATAGAAAAACATTTTCTTGTGTAGAGTCATAATTTGTTAAATACCCATTGTTCGCTTTGGTTAGTCTTTGAGTGCATTGCTAATGAGTTCTAATTTTACTTTAGTGAACTTAAGCATTGCGTCCCATGATAATGAAGGAGCCGTTACATAATTTATTGGATCTAATGAATAAATTGTCAAACAAATATGCCTGAAATTCTCAAATACGTCAGCTGAAATTAGCACATCAGCCCTTAAGTACAAAAGAAGGTAGTCGCGCAAGGTCTCGCACTCAAAGACACTCCAAACTGTTTGAGCAAAATTAAAATCTTGCACACAGCATTCCTCTTCTGTTAATGAGTTATACAAATACTTAATAGGAGGCAGTGTGCGCTCATTTAATTTTTCTAAGGAATCTAAATAATCGTAAGGGAAAACTCCCTTCCTACACATTAAGTTAAACTTATCATTTTTATAAATACGACCAAGCAACTTAAACTGGTCCTTATTTAAATAACTATCTAACTTTTCTAAACTTGAATTTAAAAATCTATTAGAATCTATGAAAACTATATTAAACTTAGATCTATGGTTTTCAATAATTGTTTTTGTGAGAGTTATATATAACTCTTTATTACACGGAACTGCTTTTAAATTATTTCCTAATTCACTTATAAATAAATGTATATCATACCTACATAAATTATGAAATACTATTGGGAAAAATTTTAACTTAAAACTATCTTTAAACTGACTGTGTATTGGTCGCATATAAAAACCGGAAAATGGATTGAAATACTTCTCCCTTCCTTTTTCCTTTATAATAACTTCACAAGTGTAGCATCGTCCATCGTCGTTCCTGCTCTTGTTGTTGAGTTGCAGTTAATGCGGTATGAGGTCTACGCCAATACATATCATATAGTTTATGACATGTGTTTTCCAACTCTTTGCAGAACTCTTTCATACAATCCTAACATCTATATAATACTTTAAAATTTTAAATGTAGACTTACCTTCATATGTCCACATTTTATTCTGTGAAGGTCTATATTTATGTACTACATAAAAGGAAACCGCACATGCTCTATGTTTTTGAGCTCTTGTAAAACTGGGAGTATTTGGGTCGTTCACTGGGTGGTAATATTTCTCCAGGAGTGCTTCAATATCCGCATATATAGTTACGGGTGGTGATAGTTTTTTGTGTGCACTCGTAAAACGCGTTGTCGTTCCTGGCTTGGGGTAATTGGCAGTGACCTGTCTACATTCCTTTTCGCTGTGAGTTTTATTGTCACTTGTGTAATAATGTTGACTGTTATCACAAAATATTCCATTTTTGTTGTTACTCTTTGTAAATTGAAGCTTAGTAAGGCGTTTTAAATCCTTTATCAAAACAAAATGATACAGGCCACTATTCGCATTCTAAATTGTGAGCATGTTTATGTGGAATGGTCTTATAGTATCGGCTCTTCTAGTAGGACCAACTTCTTTATGTTGGCCATCTAAGCTTCTTTCTAGAGTGTAAATATTGACACTTATTCCTGGATTCAATTTTTCAAATTGCTTTATTCCTTTTGTATCAATAGGAAAAGCAATGTCATCGAACCTTAATGTTTTTCTTGGAATATTATTACTGAAGAATCAATAGCCAAAACATTGTAAAAACTTGTCCTTGTAAGTTTCCTTAATTCTATCCTTGTCATTGGAGGACAGTTTTTAACTGCGATCGCCGAGAGCACGGACCACTTGAAACAGTAGATATCACTGTTGTGGACGTTTGTGGTTGCGTTCTTCGCTTGAATGTGTTGGCAAAGCGCAATATGCTGAAGCTGGGATGTTTTCCAGTTTACAAATTGTGGTTTCGAAGTACTTAAACTTCTCGATGGCCCAGCCACTATCTTTCTCCTGAAACTCACTCGCGATCAAAGCGATATTTTCCACCATTGCGGTTAGCACTTCATCTATGTTTTAAGGAAGTTTGCATTTCATCATTTTCAGTGCTTTTAATATAATCGCCAAATAATTTTAAATTAAATTTGATAGCCCCATATTCGGACAAATTCAATTCGAAAAGTGATCTTAAGACCTCTTCACAAAGTTTAAAAAACTCATTTGCGCATATTATATTTGTGGCATCAGTGTAGATGCGATAAATTTTGCATGGAAACTTATTGGTTGCCGGTGAAATTATCATAACATTTCTATTGCTGCTCAATTGCTGACATGATGCATCTCTATGTGCAATCGTCCTTTGGTGTATTTTAAATAATGCTACTGGAACGGTGATATTACAAACGGTGCAATTGATTTCATTGTCATTTTTTTTTTTTGTTTTCTTGGGGGCCTGCATTACTTCAAATGCATTGCGAGGACCAGTACATTCATTATAATGCTTATTGAAATCGGCAAGTTTCACTTTGCTTTTGCATTGATCGCATGCAACCAGAGACACTTTAGGTTTTGCGTTACGAGGTCCTTTACACTTATTATAGTGTTTAGCAAATCGAGAGATATGCACTTTTATACTGCATAACTCACATGCAATCCTCGATGCCTTTGTCTTCTGGATTTCATTAAATGCGTTACGAGGTCCTTTGCACATGGCATAGTGCGCCATAAACTTATTAATAGCAAATTTTCCATTGCTTAAATCGCAAGTTATTGTGTTCATTTTGAATTGATTTGATGATCTTATAAATGTGGAGTTGGTTAAGTGAGCAATAGTGGCACTGCCGAAGCGGTTGATGAGCTGGCGAAGCGGTTGATGCAGGAGCTGGTGAGACAGGCGATACTGATACTGGTGGTTCCGAAGTTGAGCGGGTACAGGCGATGAGCAGGCGATGCTTATAATGTCTAAAGTAAGACTGTGCTCTCACTTTCTTTTGTTGCTCTATGCTCGAAGTCCAATACGATTAGTAGGTAAAAAACTACTTCGTAAAAGGACATAATGCTTGTGACCTTAGCACTCATAAAATAAAATATTTATGGCCATAGATTTGAAATGTCCAAATGAAATAGGACAAAACACATTGGGCGAGCACACTTGAGTACTGCAGGTAGAGAGTTAGCCGTAGCTGCAGCTCACAAGTAGTTAGTATATGGGTCCCCGAAACCTCTTGAATGTGAAAATTAAAAAAGTCGAGTGCTAAACGCCGCTAACCCCCCACCAGCAACCAAATTATGTTATCCGCCGCGAGAAGCGGCGGTAACAGCGAGGCGCGCGAATTACGTGTTTATGTACACGTAGTTCGAAAGATAGATACAGAACCCAGAACAAATTCGAGTCCGAGTAGATCGTCCTTAATTGAGCTTTATTTCAAAAATCAGAACTTATTTCTAAGTTAGATTTCTTTTATGCGATCAATCGCTCTCCTTAATTCTCTATGGTTAGTTCTTATATCTTGAGTGTTTCTCTGTTTATATTATTGGGGTATATATGTATGTGGTTTCTTCTTAGCTTAGCTTACGTGTATTCTTTGTTTATAATGTGGTTGCTGCTTTTGGTGGCCTAAGTGTTCTTTGGTCAACTTGATAATTGATATTTTCTTCTTTGCTTATTTTACATTAAAGTGGATCGCAGTCCACGCTGATGCGACAATTGTGAATTATGTGTTATTGGGGATGTGTTGGTTTTAAATGAAGGGGAAGGGGTAAGAGGGAGCAACTGTATAACTCCTCCTCCGGTAGAGTTTGAATTCTCCTGAATTCTGTTTACATTAATATGAATATTTTTATTTTTTAGTTTGCAATATAGGTATACCCCTCCTACTAGCATGATTACTATGAATGTTATTGCCATGCCATAATTGGCTTTTTTATGGAATTGTAGTTCCTTTATTTCTTTTAGATTCTCAAAATTTTCCAGCGTGAACTGTTCAAAGTTTAGAGTGTTTGTGTATGATTGGTTTAACATATTTGTTGGGTAGTAGAATCTTTCAGAAAATTCTATTTGTTTGTTTGAAAATTTTTTGGTTAGTATTTGTATTTTGCAATTTACGAAATGTATTAAGTAATTACCATTCAGTGTGATATCTCTTTTATCACAATCTTGATGTAAAATGTTATTTTTGCTGTTTGCTGCTTATGACTATTGTTTCATCATCTATTTGTTCTATGCTTGCTTTGTTGTTTATTAGAATTTTGCAATTATTGTATATTGTGCAGCTTTTGCTTAGTTTTAGTTCTCTTAAAATGAAATTTTCTTTATATTCATATATTTTGCCCTGGATCTGGGTAATAAGCATATTTTCTTGATAAATTTGAATATGGTATTTGTTAGGAATTGGAGTAACTAATTTTACCTCAGCTTTTATAAAGTTTTTAGGTAATTTGATTGCCATAACTATTTTATCGTTTTTGTTTTTTAGGATGCCCATTCTTATTAATTTTATTTTGTAAAAATCTATTTCGAATTTAATTATCTCTTCTAGCGTTAGGATATGTGGTAAGAATATATTATTTTTTGCGGATGCTATATTTTCCTGTATGTAATTAACTTTTTCTTCTATATTTTGTAGTTTTAGTTTTAGCTTTTTGTTTTAGTTTTGGTCGTTGTACAGTAGTCTCTTTATTGTTTGCTTGTCCCCCTCTTTCATTCTTACTGTTGCAATTTGTATAATATTTCTGTCCTGTACTATTGTGTTTGCTAATTTATTTATAGTATCGTTGAAATGAGTGTTGATATGTGTTTGTTTGTTTATATTTTGTATAAGTGCATGATTGTTTTTGTCTAGTATGTCCAAGTGATCAATTCATTGTCCATTAGTCCAAAAAGCCATTTGTACACTGTGCCTACACCATTCACCAGTCCCCTCCGTTCTCTGGTACATGGTGTGATTGATTTCAGTTTTGCTCTAATCAAGTCCGTGATAAATTCTCTGTCTGCTATTTCTACGTTTTTAGACTCTTTTCGAAGAAAAAGGAGTCTATTCACTTTGCTCTGATGTTTGTAACGCACAGAACCAAACATCGTAGACCCACAAAAGTTACATCTAGAATACTTAGAATCACTAGAGGAGTCGATATAGCCATGTCCGTCTGTCCGTCTGTCCGTCTGTCAGTCTGTCCGTCTGTCCGTCTGTCCGTCTGTTTCTATGCGATTTACTCCGTCGTCTTAAAAGCTATTTTGCTGGAACTTGGTATTTAGCCTTCTTTTTTACCTAGGTAGTACACTAGTTTGAATCGGTCGGATCGGACCACTATATCATATAGCTGTCATACGAACCTAAATCGGTTTAGGCAATAACTTCCACATTTATTATCCGATCCTTTTGAAAATTGGCATGCGTATGTTTTATATAACGATAGATAATTGTACCATGTTTTGCCCAGATCGGACTACTATATCATATAGCTGCCATACGAACCTAAATCGGTTTAGAGAATAACTCGCACATTTATTAACTGATCTTTTCAAAACTCGGCTAACACGTTTTCTACATAAATATACGCATTTGTGCTAAATTTTATTAAAATCGGAGTACTATATCATATAGCTGTCATACATATCGAAATCGGCCCTATTAACTGACCAACCCCGTTCATGTGATTTTCGGCAGAAACAACTTCGAAAAGAGTCTGTAATCTTCGGCACCCCGAAGATAACGTTGGGATTTTTTATATTATTTTCTACCTTATCCATATTTTTAGAGATCTGATTAACATCTATAATATGTAAAATAATTATAGTTTCGTTGACGATTTCCGTTGCACACATGTGTATCGGCATGTATCCTGCTTCTTCCTGTATCGGGACCATTAGGAGTCCAGCATGACCCATTGCCATCATTGTCAGGATAATCATTGCTTCTTCCTGTATCGGGACCATTAGGAGTCCAGCATGACCCATTGCCATCATTGTCAGGATAATCATTGCAACGCACTGCAAATGTGGAGTTACCATTACTGACATGTTGGTTTTTTTTTTTTTAATATTCCTTTTCTTCTTTCTCCTCATTTCTTCTTTTGCTTGTCATTTCCATTTTTAGTGGTCTCTTAATATTACAAGGGTGAACATTCTCAAGCCCTGCATGTCTGAAATAAGGTTCGTCCTTATGTCTGAGTCGCTTATAGTTTTTTATTGGACCTACATTTCTTTTTTCTTCATAATTTTCTCTTCTTTCATTTCTTTTGTTTATTGTTTTTTCTTTTATTATTTTATGTAATTCCTCTGCACTTTTTTCGTTTTTTGCCTGTTCTGGTGAACATTGAATTGTCGTGTGGTATCTTCTGTTGTATATGCTTATAGCAATCTGAATTTTGGTTTCTATTGAAACATCCTCATCTACCCCGCTTACTATCTCAATTAGAATTGAATGTAATCTTTCTATGTCAGCATTCCCTGTATGAGCATTTGGCTTTGTAAAATGCACTTCAACATCTTCCTTATTTAAAAAGTTCAATATCTGTTCTGCTCTAAATTCCTTGTCCATAATTATTTTGCTGGGTATAGCAAATTTGGCGAATTGGTCTATGATAATTTGAATTTTTGCTCTCCAATTTCTATATTTTATGTTGTATGCTGTTGCGAACTTAGTTAGCTTGTCTATTATTGTAACAAATGATCTATGTTGGATATGAAAAATATCTAAATGTATTGTGTTTTGAGGAATATAATATTTTTTAATTCCTTCGCGCCGAAACAAAGGATGACAAATCCGTTCGCCGAGTAAAATTTCGTATGTAAATTTTTAAGCCCCATTTATTTTGTATTTTATGTATATTAGTTTTACAATTTATTATTCTTCATTAGAGTTTTATTTGTGGATTTTCTGTTATATTAATTATTTTATTTTACAAAAGTTTTATTGCTTCCGCGTATGCACAAGAGAAAAGTAAGTAATGAAAAAGTAACAAAGATAAAAAAAGAGTGGAAAAAGTGCGTAGGTGAAATCAGCTGTGCAGCTTTACGCATGAACTTTTGGCTTAAGGTGGAAGGTGCGCAAGGTCATTGCATTTAAATATTGATTTAAAACTTTTGCGGTCTACTCAGACATAATATTTGGTTTTTATGTTGTGGTGTTTCTGTAATTATGAATTTGGGTTTTATTGGGTTTCTATGGTATTTTGTTTCTCTACATCTTCTACAGTTTGATGTTACTAAATTAATGTGTTCTCGTAATGTGTTCTCGAAATAAATTTTTTCCTTTAAAGTATAAAATGCTTCATTCATGCCGCTGTGTAGTGATTCTATTGTGTGATAAAGTGCAATCTGTTTGTGAAGTTCTTCTTCACTTTCTATTTCTACAACTCTTTTTGTGCACTTTATAAATTTGATTTGTTTTGCGTCCCTAAAAGGGTCAATCAAAATGCATTGTATTTTATAATATATCGAGTCTCGGAGTACACTCCGATTTTCCCCTTTCCAATGTTGTTTTGCAATTTTTGCTCAATATCCAATGCTGTGTCTGCTGGATTCATTTCTATTATTTTTCTACCATGGTTGCTGACCACGTCATCGCTTGCCGAATGGGTGACAATAATTTGCGTCTTGTATTTGTTTACAATATCCTCCTTTATGAAGAAATCTATTGGCTCGTTCTCGTCAGCCAAATGAATAGTGTCTGTCATTTCTAAATTTGATTCTTCAGCATTGTCTTTGTTTATCAACGGTGCTGTCTCTTGTCTACTCAGGAAATCTGCAACTCTATTGTCTTTTCCCCTTAAATACTGAATCTCGTAATCGAATTCTTGGAGTTTCAAGATCCATCTCTTATGTTTATCTTTCATGTCTTTTCCCTTATATTTTCTGCTCAAGTAGCTTATTGGTTGGTGGTCTGTTATTATTTGGAATTGTGAACCAAACAAATAGTGCCTAAAGTAGTCCACCGCAAAAACGATGGCCAGAAAATCTTTATCTGTTGCACTGTAAAAATCCCTTGAGTAGTTTTTTTGGCAATGGAATGGCCAGAATATCTCGTATCTTCTTTGGATTCGGTTTTATGGCTTCTTTTGTAAGAACATGTCTCAAAAACTCTGTTTCCTGTTTCATGAATGAACACTTGCCTGCCTGTATCTTTAAATTGTGTTCCTGGAGTTTCCTAAATATGCTTTCCTGTGCTCGCTCAACTTTGTCGAAAAGATCAATATACGTATCATCAAGGTACACCACACATTTCTTGTTTATGTAGTCCCTCAAAATATCATTCATTAATCTCTGAAATGTTGCCGGTGCGTACCAAAATGTTCATATAGCACCAAAAAATCGGAGTTTTTGGCCGATTAGACCTATGGGAGCTATATGATATAGTCATCCGATTTCAATAAAATTCGGAGTTATTCAAAACTTATACCTAAAACTGTCTTGTGCTTTATTTGGTTGCGATTGGTTCATAAATAACCCGTTTTCTGACAAAGAATCACAGAAATCGGATTTTTTGACCGATTAGCCCTATGGAAGCTATATGATATAGTCATCCGATTTCAATAAAATTTGGTGTTATTAAAAACTTATACTAAAAACTGTCTTGTGCTTAATTTGGTTGCGATTGGTTCATAAATAACCCGTTTTCTGACAAAAAAGCACAGAAATCGGATTTTTTGACCGATTAGCCCTATGGAAGCTATATGATGTAGATGTCCAATTTTATTAAAACTTTGCACAGCGGCTGAGTATTTTAAAGTTTGATTTAAATAAAATATCTTTAAAGATAAAAAAATTATGACGTTAAAACGATTTTTGCACTTTCGATCGACCCTATGGGAGCTATATGATATAGTTGTCCGATTAGATCGAAAGTTCATATCCTTATTGAGAGCATACAAGAACTTCTAACTGCAAACTTTTGCAATAACACGATTGCAAACAAACAAGTTATGGCCTATAATCTTTTTCCTTTTTTTGAGGTTTTTGTGGTTTTATACTTTTTATTCCGAACCTAAATCGGATATCGAAAAAATATAATAAACTTGATCTAACCTACAGAACAGGTGATTATTAGTAACAAACCGGAACTTTCTAGGCCTTACCATCTCTGAGAACGAGGTGTTCATACAGACGGACAGACAGACAGAAAGACAGACAGACGGACATGGCTAGATCGATTTCTCTAGTCACCCTGATCATACTTTAGGAAACTTTGGGGGGTCTCCGACGTCTCCTTCTCTATGTTACATACATTTGACAAACTTAATATACCCTTGTACCATTTTAGGTACAGGGTATAAAAAATAAAAAATATATTTACGAGTTTCGACTTATTATTTCAAAGAAAAAGACCAATCTTCTGTGTTGATCTACTTTAATGAAACGCTGTCTAAAAACTAACTTAAAATTATCCAAGCGCTCACATTTAAACCTATGCGCTTGGTGTTTTGGGTTTTTTCCATTCTTATTTACTTTTGTATTCTTTTGTTTCACACGAAAAGTGGACGCGTTTTGAGTCGGATCCATATTTCAAGCATAGATAAAAATGTGAAGTGCTGATAATGCATCCTCGTGGGAATGCATTTTTCTTATTTGTTATTTTGTTGGTTTTACGTTAATTTGTCTCTGAGTGGTTTATGTAATAGTATGCTGGGTTATGCAGAACCATGTTCGAGTATGGGTATGCTGAATATGCCACTCCCCCACGCCTTAGGTGCGAGTCAGTTCTGAGACGTTTGCATTAGGGTAGAGTTTAGGCAGAATTTCATTTGTATTTATGGTTTCTGATCTTGGTGTTCGCTTGTACTTGATTATTAAGTTGGCTGTAATTTGGTTATATTATTCGTTATAAAGATTTGTTTTACATTGTAATTATCGTTTTGAAAATTTGAGACCACAATATCGCCCAACTTAACAGTACAATTTTGTAATCTTATTAAATTATTACCCTTCAGCCTAATGATTTTCTTGGATTCACAATTCTGTGAAAGAGTCGTTCCTTTGAGATTCCATGTGATTAGAATATTTGGAACCACAAACTTTATGATTTCTTCTTTAGGGCACTTCTCTACTATGCATGTGGTATTATTTTGGTGAACAATGTTCCTTATACATACGTCGCTAATGTTTTTGTGCTCATGGTTAAATATTTCTTCATTGTTCTCATAATAAAATCTGTCAAAGTCACCAGCAAGCCAGTTTCCCTGTTTGTCTGGATACTTTTCTATAATGAAGGTGGTTATTTCAGCATTTTTTATTGGATTGTGAGACATGATTGTTAGAATGTTTTCATGGTCGTTTATATAGACTGAAGATTTTATATTCAAAACATTTTCTCTGTCAACATTATCAAGCTTATCGTGTCTTAATAGTTTTGGGTTGAATATACCCAGTCTAGCTAACTGCATCCCCATCTGAATATCCTCAATGTAATCCATAAACCGTTTTTGGCTAAATATAAACGAATCAATCCTTTCCTTTTTCCCTCATCCGATCAGTAATTTCAATTTTATCGTCATCACTCAATGTTCCAAACAGGTACTTGAATGCTTTTTCCCGCTATATTGGACAACCCTCTTTACGATGAATTGATATACCACCGATCTCCTTTCTCAATTCTTCCGCAAGGTAGAGAATCTGTGGCGAATCAGTAAATTGTTTGGAAGTCCGAATAAAATGCTCGAAGGTTATTTCTACACTAGTCAAGTTTACGCTAAAACTGGTTCTCATATGCTATTGGTATTTTGATAGATTGATGCTTAAACAACAAGTACCCGAGGTCCGATTCTATTGGATTGATCTCAATTGATTGAGATTTTATCATCGTCGGTTGTAAGATCAGTATCCACATCATCAAGAAGTGCCAGACGATGAGGTATGTGGTCCATGACCTTCCTGAAAATATTTACTTTGATTTAATTTCTTTTTCTTCTGAAACTGTGTTCTGTTATGATCTATCTTATGTGCTCTATTCTCCTCTCTATAAAGGTCTTTGTCAATCTGAGTTACTTTCCCTGTTTTCTTATAGGGATTCACCAATTTTCCATGTAATAACGGAGCTTTTCTGAAATTGGTATTCACGTCGTATTCATGTCTAACATTATTGAGTTTACTAATTTTATTTTCTTTTATATTTTTGACATTGTATTCTGGAGTTCCCGCAAACAGAAAAATGTCCGCTGCTGTCCAGTAGTGTCATGTTTTATTTTGTGGTTATACGTGTATAAACACATTTCCATTTTCATAAGCTTTTTATCTTCAACTGTGTCTGTCTGTATAATTCTTAACTTCTCATTGATCGTTTTGTGGAATCGTTCAATGTCAGCCACCCCGTTTTTACTTGTTGTTATTTCCATTTG
This sequence comes from Scaptodrosophila latifasciaeformis, assembly GCA_037075145.1. Lineage (NCBI taxonomy): Eukaryota > Metazoa > Arthropoda > Insecta > Diptera > Drosophilidae > Scaptodrosophila > Scaptodrosophila latifasciaeformis. The sequence goes on from JBAMCM010000162.1 coordinate 39,697, forward strand.
GACATCTTCCCCCGTCAACCATTCCCTGAGTGCGTTGCTCATAAATGAGGTATCCTTGTCGGCTTTAAGCTTCAGTGGTTTGCCCATATTATTGAAAATTCTTATTAGAGCTCACTTAACCTCTAGCCAATCCTTGCCTGCAATTTCTATTACTGCTGCATATTTTGAATATACGTCAATGCATGTTAAGTAATTTTGTCTGTTGGACGAATAGACGTCTATGACATACAAGTCTCTGCAGTGTTCTGTTTCTGGGGTAATTTTTAATGATTATCTTTAAGTTTAATTTTTGTTCTGACTATAGTGGTTATTCTTGGGTTAACAATTTCCCTATAAGCCTGTTGCAAATATTCAAAATCCGAATCGGATTCAACATACAAAGCACTATTTCGACTGCAAAAAAGATCAATCAGAATTTGATTCGCTTTTTCCAAGTTTAACTCATTGTAGTAAATGATGGAGGGTATGGGCCTGCATAAATAGGGCAAAGGTGCTGATTGCACTCAACATGGCGAGATGCCAGCATCGATCCCTATAGCATGTAGGTCAAGTTGACATACAGCCTCCACGCGGCACCCTCTGGATAGCCTCCTGACAACCGTTTGGGGGTGAACCAATGTATGCAGCCACAGCGGGTAATCCGGTTATGCGGAGGGCTAACGACCCGCCCATGTAAAAAAAAGCACTGTTATGGAAGCGCTAATCGAAGCCTCGGATACAAATAACCAACGACGACGACAATACGGCACGAAAAAGGACAACGATTTACGAGTATGCTCCTGGAATGTGAGAACTCTCTACACTCCTGGGGCTACTCACCAACTGGAAAATATCCTCACGCAGTATAAAGCGGATATTACTGCGATCCAGGAAATACGCTGGATAGGACAGGGAATAATGAAACGGAAAGAATGCGACATCTATTATAGTTGCCAAAACGGCTGAGGTCGAAGGTAATCGACTTTAAGCCAATAAGCGATCGCCTAGCTGTGATCCGCATTCAAGGCAGATTCTATAACATAAGCCTTATTTGTGCACACGCCCCTACCGATGACGCTGAAGAGCCCATCAAAGAGGAGTTCTACGTCCTCTTGGACAACGCCTACGGAGGCTGTCCAGAGTACGACATCAAAATCGTGCTCGGGGACTTCAACGCCAAAATCGGTAAAGAAAACAACTTCGGAGGAGTAGTCGGAAAGCACAGCATCCACGACACAACAACAGACAACGGCTTTCGACTTACGGACTTTGCGACAGCTCATAATACGGTGATAAGCAGCACAAGATTCCCTCGCAAACGCATCCACACAGCAACCTGGCAGTCTCCGAATGGTCGAACCACCAACCAAATCGATCACGTGCTCATTGACGCAAGGCATGCATCAAATATCCACTTTCTGATAGCAGCGAGATTCAGAGCCCGATGGTCCAATGTGCGAAAGCTGCACCAGCCCACCAAAAGGAGTTTCAACATTGCACGCCTGAGCACCCCCGAGATCGCCAGAGACTACAAGGACCGTCTGAGCGAACGACTCGCGAGTATGCCTACGTCGGACACAAACGTCAACAGCATGTGGCTCCATTGCCGCTCTGCCATCCAAGAAGTAGCCGAAGCCACGATTGGTTACCAACCAGCCCCGACTAGAAACCCGTGGTATGATGACGAGTGTGAACGGAAGAAAAGAGCAACCGATGAGGCGTACCAAAAGGCGCTGCAAAGGAAAACAAGGTCAGCACGTGAGGAATACCGAGCCAGAAGAAGGGAGGAAAAAAATACGCTGCGGTGAAAAAAGAGAGCTTTCGCAGCCTCCCAGCTCAAAAATATCGAAGAGGCCAGGGACAAAAATCAGATAAGAACATTTTATAAGAAAGCCAAAAGTCTTGCGGCGGGCTTTAAACATGGCACCCAGGCTCTTCGAAATTGCGAGAATGACCTTGTCACCGACCCGTAGGGCTTGAAGAAGAGAGAGTGGTAGTTGACGAAGAGAACCCACCTCCGGCCGATGAAGTCGTCCCCCGTCCCAGCATTGAAGAAATCGGCACAGCTCTCGAAAAGGTGAAAAACAACAAGGCCTCAGGCTCAGATGGGATTCCATCAGAGCTCTTCAAAGCTGGAGGCGATGTTCTGGTAGGGAGCATGCACCAGATCATTTGTAGAATCTAGGAGGACGAATGCATGCCCGATGACTGGAATACCAGCTCTATTTGCCCCATCCACAAAAAAGGCGATCCTACCTCCTACAAGAACTACCGAGGTATATCCCTGCTCAATGTCGCCTACAAGATCCTATCCAGCATACTATGTGAGCGTCTAAAGCCTTTTTGCAACGCGCTAATCGGCAGGTACCAGTGCGGCTTTCGACCTGGCAAATCGACGATAGACCAAATCTTCACATTAAGGAAAATCCTGGAAAAGACCAGCGAGTTTCAGGTCGATGCTCACCACCTTTTCATCGACTTCAAAGCCGCATATGACAGCATTCACCGCAGGGAACTGTTTAGTACGATGGCCGAATTCAGGATCCCGGCAAAACTGATCCGGCTGTGTCGAGCCACGCTCAACAATACTCGATGCACCGTGCAGTTCGGCTCAAGAACCTCGGAGCCATTTGAAACATGCACCGGTTTTCGGCAAGGAGACGCGCTGTCATGCGATTTTTTCAATCTCGTGCTGGAGCAAATAGTGCGACGGGCTAACATCAACACGGAAGTCACTATCTTCCACAAGTCGGTCCAGCTGCTGGGGTACGCTGATGACATTTATATCATTGCACGTTCCCAGCGAGCCCTTGTGGAAGCTTTCACCGCGATTGAGGAGCATGCCAAACGAGCTGGTCTTAAAATCAATGAAGATAAAACCAAATATAAGCTGTCGTCACCCACCGCCTAGGACAAAATGTGACCATCGACAGCTACAATTTCGAGGTAGTTAAGGAGTTTGTATACCTCGGGGCGAACGTAAACTCTACGAACGACATCTTAGTAGAGATCCGTCGTAGAATTACCCTCGGCAACCGCTGCTACTTCGGTTTGTCTAAACAGCTAGGGTCCAAACTCCTATCCTGAAGAACTAAGGTCATGCTTTACAAGACCCTTATCCTGCCAGTCCTACTATATGGAGCTGAAAGTTGGACGATAAGCAGGACAGCAGAGCAGATCCTTGGCTCCTTCGAGAGAAAAATTTTACGGCGTATTTTCGGTCCAGTTTGCGAGGAGTCCGAATGGAGGAGAAGACACAACCACGAACTCTACGAGCTGTACAAAGATGTGGATATAGTCCGGAAGGCAAAAACCTTTCGACTACAGTGGCTCGGCCACATCGAGCGCATGGACACAAACGCTCAGCTAAAAGGGTTTTCGAATCCGATCCTCCTGGTTCGAGGAGAAGAGGGAGACCGAATCTCCGGTACAGAGACCAAGCAATCATGGACGCAAGACAACTTGGCCTTCCGAACTGGAAGCAGGATGCCCAGGACCGTCAACGACCCTTCAAGGGTCGCACGCCTAATAAGAAGAAGAAGTAGTGTTTCTTCTCCTTGCATAAGAAACATTGGGGGGTTCCTTGGCAGTCGTTCACAAGGTGGCTGTCCTTGCCGCATCTCCTGCATAGACTCGACCTGCCTACCTCGTTCTTACACTGTTGGGACATATGGCCGAATTCAAGGCAGAGGAAATATTTGGTCACGTTAATCCCTTAGCGAACGCGGCAGATAACCTATCCCATCCTACCGCTAACGCCTTTTTTGTACTCTCTGGGGTGAGTCTGATGGTGGCAGTTTGTGTTCCACCATAAGCTTTCCTTATTCTGATATCTTCTGGTACAACGTCGCAGAAATCATCCGTATCTCTACATTCAATAGTGACGCGTTGGGTCAGTGTGCGAACATCCGCTACGTCGCCCAGAGTTTGATCTATCAGCGTTTTGAAAACTGACGTTTCTTCGCCAGATTTGCTCAGCTCCAGCAAGAGCTCGCCCTTCTTGGTTCTCCTGATTTTGGAAACAGCATGTTCGAGTCCACGTAGGTTCTCTTCCGATTTTACTTACCGAAAAATGTCTGCGTAGTTTACATCGTCCTTCTTCTTTGATATTACAATGACATCTGGACGGGTATTTTGCGAGAGACCACCTTTGGCTTTATTTAGTCTTTTCCTTCGTGCCGTACTTCGCTTCTTCACCGAGATGACCTTTAGCTAAATTACCTGATTCTGAGCTCCGGACTGAGTTTCCTAACTATCAGAATCACTGGACGGCAACTCGCACAATGGTGGGTCAGCCAGTGTCTGTGAGGTTCCTTCAGCCTTGCTCCTTTTGGTATTGGGGGTTTGAACCTGCAGCGAGGGTTTCTGCTTGATATCGGATACCGTGCGAAAAAGAGGTGATGTCTGCGAAGATTGGTTCATGCGGATCACCTCCTTTGCTGAGTCATCATGTAGCTGGATGGCCAATAGCTCATAGTGTACTCTAATGCTCTCTATAGTATCACGCATTAGTTAATGGATTGTGCGCTTCTTCTTACCCTTTTCGCTAAGCATAGCTACCAAGCTGTTGATCTCGTAGCCGAGCTCACTTAGTGCAGAACCTCTCTGCCTCGTGATTGGCGGAGTGTCCGTCATTAGGCTGCCGCTTTCTTGCACTCCCTTGCCATTTTGCTACTCTTAGCAAAAGCATCCTCTTTCTCCTTCAAATTTCGGGTTTGATTTTCACTCATTCTTTTGGGTCCCAATTCTAAGCCGTTATCCTTGTCCATCGTGCAGTTACGTTCTGATCTCATGGTTGTCTATGCAAGCAGGGAGGCCATGCAAGCGTTGAATCACGACTTTATGGGTACGTGAGTTCAGAGCCAGATCCGCGCTAGTCAGGAGTAACTCAACTGAGCCTGCCAGAATACTGCTAGCCGTCAGCCCAGAGATCATCACATTCCATATCATGGTCCAGTATACAATCCTAAGACTTATCTGGGCTCAGCCTTAGTCGCCTTCTCGTATTGGTTAGGTGCTTCACGGGTATGTTGCGCCCATCCACAGAATACCTGGCAATCAGCCGGAGGTTATGAGCTGCTATTTTCCTGTCTCAGAAGGGAATTGATCTGGACACTACCAGATTAGTGGCAGTCAGCGTCGTTCCACCCACTAAGAGCACCCATCCGAGCAGAAACATCCCTGTGACAATATTAATCGCCTTTTACGACAACCAATGTCAGACTGAGGTGGTATTCTACTAACCGCTCGCCACACGGTGTGCATGCGTTTATGTGTGTATGTATGTATGTGCATTGGCCGTTTGCTTTGCATATACAATAAAACTAAATTTTGCACTTTATATTTGAATTGATCCCCCTTTATCACGTCGGGGTCACCAAACTTTTGCGCTAACAATATTTTTTGCTAGCTTTTATGTATATTGTCGGCTGAAAGTTTAGGCGAAATTTGCGAGATAAAACAAAGTGCGGCACGACCGGCTTAAGCGACAAATTACGAACAGAGATAAATGGTAATGCAGAAAGCAAAAATGACACAATGAATTTAAACTAGATCGAAACTTAATTAAGCTAAGCTAGATAAGCTTTTAGATTGGGCGCCAAATTCAAATGCGACGCAAAACCAAACACTTTGCACAACTGTTTGGATCAGTAAATGGTCATTCTTAATTTGAATGAAATATTCTTAAAAACAAATAAAATACGACGTTAAATCAATTTTCTGCTTGAACAGATTTCTCTTCGATCAGACTGAAACCTCACATCTTTTTTAAGAGCATACAACAAATTACAGCTTCCTGTTTTCGTAGCAATATATTAGTAAACAAAAAAGCTTTGTCCTATAATTTTTGTTATATCGGAACTTCCCAGCTCTTACCATTTCTGAGAGCTAAGCATTCTTACAGGAAGACAGACAGAAGATCATACTATAGGTAATTTTGGGGGGTCTCCGACTTCGCCTTCCTTGAACCTTAAGGTATAAGGTATAAAAATAAAGTTGGCCTTTCTTGTGTCCTATAGATTATATTAAGCAAATTTCATGGCTCTAGCTTTTATAGTTTAATATGACACAATAAGGGAAATATGAAACCAAAAAGTCCGTATATAATGTTTGGACTAGATAAACTCTAAAACAAGAGCCCGATTTTGTCTTTTCTACTACTTTCGAAGAAAATAGTGTATTAATTTTGCTCTGAGGTTTTTAACGCACAGAACCACACATCGTGGACTCCCAAAAGTTACCTCTATAATACTTAGAATCATTAAATTAGTCGATATAGCCATGTCCGTTTGTTTCTATACATACTAGTTTGTCAGCTTTAAAGCTAATTTGATGAACCTTGGGCAGCACATTTGTCGGAACCGACCGGATCGCACTACTATATCATATAGCTGTCATTCCAATCTAAATAAAACCTATTTACCTACGAACCTCGTTCATGTGATTTACAGCAGAAAATACTTTGAAAAGTGTTTGTAATCTCCGGATTCTCAAAGGTAACGTTGGGATTTTTTTTTTTTTTTTTTTGAAAGAGTATAAAATATTAATATTTAAAAGAATTTTTGTTAATTTTATAATCTAAATACCCTTTTTAAAATATATCAAATAGAATAACATCAATTTAATATAATTTTTTTTTATTTAAATGTCGCAGTTTCTAAACGCTAGTGTTGATAGCGATGAAGAAATCGTTTATCAGACGATATCTTCTACCGCAAGTGTGAAATGTGAGCAACAGTCAGAACGCTTACATGATCGAATTTCTAAAGAACAGCTTGAAAAATTATATAAATGTTTTCAGTCATATGAAAGCCAGGAATTAGGATTTGACGATTTGCGAAATATATTGGAGGAAGTCGATATAACATTTAATGATTTTATATATACTCGACTTTTTCTAAAGATAAACCAAAATCGTGATTTTTTGGTAGATTGGAATGAATTTGTTTCCTATTTAATATTTGGATTTCAAGAGGAATATCCCAGTAGCCAGAAAGAATCATTAATTATGCCAATTTCAGCTCAACCAACAATACGAAAGACTGAGCACCGTTCAGCTGTTTGTTGTTTAGCTTTACTTAAGGTCAAATCAGATCAAATACCCGTCGATGAAGAACCAACAGAAACTACTAACTTTTCATTTGGTGGGGAGGACTCTGCAGAGGCATCGGGAATGTGGATAACGGCAAGTCATGAGGGACAAATTCGTTTTTGGACATCTCATATGGAACCCATACGTTCTGCTTATTCAGAAAGTAGTAAGTAATAATAATAATATTATTTAATGTACTTCCTTACTTTTAAATAGTTCATCTAAAGGTCCCAACTTGGATACTGGCATGTCAGGCTTTGTCAGATGTTAGTATTGTTTGTACATCATCAACAGAAAGAGAGCTACGCTTTCATGAGACTATAGCATCTACTTTCACTTTAAGAATTGTTGTGCGAAGTTTACCATATGCAGTATACTGCATGAGCTATGCTTTTTATACAAATGGAAAAGTTCAATCCAAGTTGATCCTAGGCGATTATGCAGGAAATGTTAGGATTCTGTCATTTACACCGCATTTACGTGGACCATTTCAGGCAAAACCGGGTGCCGCTCTTATAGAAGTTGTTTGGTCAGATGTACTAAAGGTGAGAATAACTCTATACATTTTTATTATACTATTTTCGCAGAGAAAAGAGTATATTCATTGTGCTCCGATGTTTGTAAAGTACAGAACCAAACATCGTAAACCCACAATAGTTACATATAGAATACTTAGAATCACTAGAGGAGTCGATATAGTCCGTCGGTCCGTCTGTTTCTATGCGATCTACTCTATCAGTTTCAAAGTCATTTTGCTGAAACTTGCTATATAGCCTTCTTTTTTACACTTATTTGAACCGGCCGGATCGGACCACTATATCATAAAGCTGTCATACGAACCTAAATCGGTTTAGGGAATAACATAAATATACGCGTTTGTGTCGAATTTCATTAAAATCGGACTACTATATCATATAGCTGCCATACAAACCTAAATCGGCCCCATGAACTGACCAACCCCGTTTATGTGATTTACGGCAGAAACAACTGCGAAAAGAGTCTGTAATCTTCGGCACCCCGAAGACAATGTTGGGATTTTTTTTTTAAATACTTTAGAAATATTTGTAGGGCAAAATTCCATTATTTAAACCGAGAGAGCATATAAATCTACATAGCGAAATCATCACGTGTTTATATTATTCCCTACGTTTAAATGCTTTATTTGCATCAGCAGAGTATCGTAACACAAAAAAATACCGTGGGCGTTGCCCAAGTCTAATCATGGTGTCCTCAGAAGACCGGTCCAATTTTAGAATTCCTCTGGGAGTAACAACATTTTTTGTAGACGAGCGGAACAATATTGTAGTCACTGGTGGACCTGATACATTTGTACGTATATGGGATGTGTATATTCAATCGGAACCATCTGGAATTTTAACTGGACACAATGGTGGTATTGTTATGGTATTTGTTCAGCCGGAAGAGTCTAAAGTTTATAGCGTTGACTATCATAAAATTATCAAAGTATGGGATTTGCAGGAACACACTCTACTTCAGACTTTTGGCGACTTAGTGCGGCTCATACATCCTACTGAAACAGATTTAGCTTACTTTTATCACTCGCACCTTCGCGAACTTATGGTTGGTGGACGAAAATTATTGTCAATTAAATGCTGCCCTAGGGTTCGGGTCGACTTAACCGATGGAAATACCCATGCCGCACCGGTTTCTGTGGTTTTATATAATCGATTATTTCGTAATATTGTTACATGTGGCTTAGACAGCTATATAATAGTTTGGGACCCGTGGACTGGACGTCGGAAAATTATAATGAAAAATTGTCATACAAAAATGATATACGGTGAAACCATTGACATTGAAATTACGGCTGCATGCTTTGATCCCTTGGAACAGTTTCTTTTAACTGGCGCTCGCGATGGATCACTCAAGATTTGGAACTATAATAATGCCGTTGTGGTTCGTAATATGAGTATCCAACCGGATCAAGAAGTCACCGCTGTTATTTGGGTTGTGGAGCGGTACGATTTCACAGGTATTATGTTTTTATTATAGTAATTTTTTTAAATTACAGGATTCTGGCCATGGGTTGGGATCGCCAGGTTACTGAATTTAACGATGCTCAAGGTCGTGAATACGGAGATCCGAAAAAGTGGTCAAAATTTCACACAGACGATATTACATGTGCGGCAGTTAAATTAGGCGAAGGTGTTGTTACAGCTACCTATTCCGGTGAAATTATTTTTTGGAAACTTGAGACCGGTCAGCCGTATCGACGCTATAATGTTATGGATCCCACAAGGTATATTGAGGTAAGAATTTTCTATTTGTAAGTCATATGAAAAGTATTCATAATTGCAAAACAATGCAAAACTTTTTATTCCATGTACCTTAAGGTACAAGGTTAAAATGAGTTTGTGAAATGTATGTAACATGGAGAAGAGTACGTCGTAGAACCCCCAAAGGTACCTATGGTCAGGGTGACTAGAGAAATCGATTAAGTCGTGTCCGACTGTCTGTCTGCCTTTCTGATGAAGATGTATGAACGTGTAGTTCACAGAGATGGTAAAGCGTAGCAAGTTCTGTTTGGTTGCTAATAATTATTTGTTTTGCAGGTTAGATCAAGTTTATTACATTTTTTCTATATCCGATTTAGGTTTATAAAAAGTTTGTAGGTCATAACTGATATGATTCCATCTGATCGGGCACTGCATCATATAGCTCCCATAGGGCCGATCTTAGGTGAAAAAATCGATTTAACGTCGTGACTTTTAGAGTAGCACGCAATTGTGCAATTGTGCAATTTTTAATGAAATTGGACAGCTGGTTATATAGATTCCGTAGGGCTAATCGGACAAAAAATCCGATTTCTGCGCTTTTTTGTCAGAAACAGGTTATATAGCCTTCTTGGTACGCGTAGTTTTTATATAAAGCCAGATATCTACCAGGGTTTGTAAGGATCGGACGACTATTTCATATAGCTGTCATACGAACCTAAATCAGTTTAAGTCCCGCAATTATTAACTGATATCTTTTAAACTCCTATATATATCATACTGGTGTATGCTAGGACTCCACGATTGGGAATTTTAGGATAACAAATTATTTAAAACTCTTACTGTTTACATTATTGCTCAGCGCGATCAATACAATCATCCTGTTCATAGCTTTGAGTTTCATGTATTACTTCCTTATAGCATAGTAACCACCCGCTAGGGCTTTCTGATTTGGTATGGCGTATACTTTCGGCGTATACTTCTGGTCTCCGGAAATGGTCCTGCAAAATCTATGGAGATTCCCTCGAATGCACTTTCCAATTTGTAGAATTCCATGTTGACGAGTGTCTTCCGTTTTGGCCCTTTACCTCTGCCACAGGTGGTATGTCCACGGCACCAGTTCTCCACGTCATCACGACCGTGCAACCAGTAAGTTCGCACATGGATTTTGTTTAAAGTTTTGTTTACGACCAAGTGTCCACCGGATACGCTTTTATGCGGATCCATCAGCAGTTTCCCCATTTCCGTTTAAGAAGGCTTGCTTCATGTGTTTGGTGTTCCAATCGCCGACAAATCTTGCAGTTATTTATGACATGGTCACCGTGATAATGCATCTACGGTAAACTATTTTGTAGTCATTCGTTTTGTAGGGGGTCAATCCATCTGTCTACCTACCCTTCTGGGTTTTTGAAATTGAGCAGCCACAGAAGGGCAGTACTTGGTTCCCTCAATTACAGCTAACAACTTCCTGTGACGCAGTCATTTCTTTCGCTTTTCTACAAAAATCGGCTGTGGAACGATACAACTTTTTTCCCATTATAACGTTATAACTATCACGTTAGTTGACTTGATCCTTTCAGGTTCAGTGCTTTTACCGTCAGTGGTTATTATATGCCCAAAGGGCATAAGTTTGCTGAACGTAAGCGAGTATTCAATTCCGCCATGTTTTGAAGATGTTGATTGAATATCTTGCCTATTACAATTATGTCATCTATATACACTAAAAACGTTTTCTATGTTAGTCCGCCCAGCGCGTTCTCTATTAGTCGTTTAAACGTTGCAGGTGCATTGCAGTATTCAAACGGCACCAAAGTATTCATAATGTCATCAATTCTGGGTAATGGATAATTGTCCCTCTGTACAGCAGCCGATAGTCCACGCAAAACCGGGTACTACCGTTTTTTTTTCTTGCCTAGTAATGCAGCTGACGTCCACAGGCATTTCGATAGCTCGATTACTCTTTGGCACTCCATTGTGTTGATCATATCCGGAACTTTTGCTTGTTTTGCCTTCTTTGTCCTTGACGTATTTGTATAGATCCTTGGGTATCGATGCTATGAGTGAGTAGCCAGCTTCATTCTGTGCAGCGGCTGCTTGTTTCGTTTTTGCACAGGTTGCATAGAATCTACCCTTTGAACCTCGCTTAACTATATTGCATGCATGGTCCCCAGAAGTATATTCGACTTCAGGCCAAATAATACTTTTAGATGACCTAGGAATTTTATTTCCGGTAGATCCCTTCCCTTTTTACTTTCGAATAGGTGTTGTCTCGCCGTAATTAGGTGTTGTCTCGTCGGCAGTTAGTGTCGATTGATTTAATGTGTTCACCCATTTTGACTTATCTTGCATCTGTCGAAATTCGTGATTTTCGAGCATATCCTCAATTTTTAGTAGTGAAGTCAGTTTGTCAATTTTTTTTTTGTTCTTATTTGTATATTTTAGTGTATATTTAGTGCTATAAATTCGATAAACCAAATTTCGTACAAACAAACGGACAGACCGAAGGACATGGCTTGATCAATTTCTCTAGTTACTCTCTAGGTAACTTTGGGGTGTCTCCGACGTCAGCTTTTGGGTGTTACAAACATGTACTGCTTTCCAAGAAAAAAACTTGATAACAACAATTCGGATTCTATAAGGGCTTTCAAAAAATTGGCGAACACACTGTTCACGGTGCATACGAGGACAGCATTGATTTGACACAGCTTACGGAATGGCCGGTGATAGAATTTAAAGGGAAACGGTTGTAACTCTAATCGGTAACCCAGATAGGCTGTATTCACCTAAAACCTAGTCACCCTGATCATATTGTAGAATTACCGTGGTTAATTTAGGTGTTGTTTGTTGATTTCAAAATAATATTAATAAAATTCCAAATTTATCTTCAGGGTGCCGAAGATTACAAACTCATTTCGAAGTTTTTACTGCCGTAAATCATAGTTCTGTGCGTTACAAACATAAGTGCAAAAAAATGATTATACTCCTTTTGTTTTTAGGACGGCATTGATTTATAAAAAGTTTAACAACGTGCATATTAAAAGAGGGAGAATTTACGTTGTGATTAAATTTAAATATTTTTTAAATAGGTATTAGTTTATATTCATATATATGTAATGTTTATTGTAATTGTTGTTGCAATCTTGCAGAAGCTTTATTCTGCTCCCGACAGGTATACTGAAAAGATGCGCATGTAGAAAGAGGAGATGTCAGAGACCCCAGAAAGTTACCTAAAATATGATTATGGCTACTAGGGAAATGTATCTGGCCATGTCTGTATGTCCGTCTGTATGAACACAAATATTTCAGACTGTACAGTAAGTATTGTCTATAATAATAAGTATTGTCTATATAAAAAGAATCTCTAAATTTAGAACCTATTAATATGTCATTTGGTGTTAGTGTTGTCGAATCGATAGAGTCAGCGGTGAAATATAGTAACGGTGGACTATTCATTAAAAATTCTATTTCCGCAAATATTGTTTTTCAAAACTGTATCACCCGAACGTACCAAAGCTGCCCCGGTTGGTAATACGAATACCATAAAATACTGGGGGCCGTACGTCCTACCACGTATAACAGCCAATGGCTATGGAGTGGGGTTTTTGCTGTGGACACTCTTCCGTGTTGCTAAAGTCTTATATTATTTTAGAGTCCCTATTTTGGTTGACACCAATCAAACCAAACATATTTTAGGTGAAGTAAAAAAAAAAAAAAACAAAATGAGCTACCATAAATTCAACGTCTATGAAAAAAAAGAAAGGAAGCGGATCGCTATTAGGTAGGAGGGGGACGAAGGATTCCAGTAAATACGAGGATCAAATTCTTAGGACTTATTTACACGTTCACAAATTTCTTGATTTCATTTAATTGGCAGAAACAATAACCTTGAAATTTAGGCAAAGGCTGCATTTTTGTTCTTAACGGACTAACTATAGATCAATCGAAACTCAGTCTTCACAAATATCATTTTTAAATTTTTCTTCTTCTTACAATTATGATTCGAAAATACGCACAAAATTTTTTTGTTACTTTATTATTGTATACTCTTTTCGCAGAAAAAAGAGTATATTCATTTTGCTCTGATGTTTGTAACGCCCAGAACCAAACATCGTAGACCAACAAAAGTTACATCTAGAATACTTAGAATCACTAGAGGAGTCGATATAGCCCTGTCTGTCTGTCCGTCTGTCTATCTGTCTCTCTGTCCGTCTGTTTCTGGCTTAAAAGCTATTTTACTGAAACTTGGTATATAGCCTTCTTTTTTACCTAGGTAGTACACTTATTTGAACCGGCCGGATCGGACCACTAGATCATATAGCTGTTATACAAATGGAAATAGGACCTATTAACTGACGAACCCCGTTCATGTGATTTACGGCAAAACTAAATGCGAAAAGAGTCTTCGCCACCCCGAAGATATTGTTAAGATTTTTTTTTTTTTTTTTTTTTGATACGTGTGTGACCAAAAGACACTTGTTAAAACAACTGAAACTTTATAAATACTCAAATATTAAAATAACCTGGTACAACTTTAGATCGATTGGCTTTTTAATCGTGACTTAAATTAATTAAATATTTTTTTGTTTTTTGTTTTGTTTTGTGTTACTCACATTTGGTTCAGGCTTTTTTTTGTGAACTCTGACCATGAAATCTCTTTCGGTGTGTAGTTCTTTGATGTAAAGTAGTATATGCAAAACTTAATTTAAACCTATTAATGTTTTTTTTTAAGTTTTGATTCTGTTTCTATTTTTTTCTTATCTTAGGCACAGACTTTAGGATTTCACGTTTTTTTCTCACTCCTCTTCAATTTGATTGTGCTATAAATAAGTCGGGTTTCAGTGCCTAATCACTTTGATTTTAACATGTAGATTTTATAAAACTCCCTTTTTTCTGGGAATTTATTTTGAGTGCACTTATTAGAGAATTTATGCTGAATCAATATTGTTGGTTTTTTTTCTCGGGGACTATCGAAGGTTTTGATATGGGTGCGATTTTGTTTCCATCTTTTTTTTTTACTACGAAGCGTAACTCAAGAAGATCGATGATGGGCGGAATGAAGAGGCAATTTGTGGAGCGATTTAGAAAGAGCAAAAAGAAATCCAAGACTAGTAGATTTTTGTGCAACCAGTAGCAGCAGCTGCTCTAAATTAAGAAAAAACAAGAAACGCTTTCATTGGGCACAAAGCAAAAAGCAACCTTTTATTATTCACTTAATCCGACTATTATATTCTTCTCCTTAGTTAAAATTTCCATGCGGATAAATTCCATTCGAACAAATAAAAATTTTCTTTTTTGTAGGTCAGGTATACTTTTTGGGTTTTTTTGGGGAAAAATTTTTAGAATTTTTACCCGTTACCCGTGCCCAGCCACTTCGCGTCGCGTGATTTCGTCGGGCGTTCTGATTGCCCCAGCATACGAACCTAACGGTTGTTCGCACTAATACCATCGCACACCCGAGTGTGTGTGCGTGTTATCTGCACAGAAACTCAGTGCTCTAAGGAGCGGTACTTTAGCAAAGCAGCAGCCACGTGCTGCATTGGCACACCGGCTAACAGTGCTCAGCTTCCCCCCTCCTCACTCCTTACCAACCTTGGTGAGGATGGACTGGCAGGCCCCCCCCGCGCACCCACAAGCTTGGAACAACACCTCGCATTCAGAGTCGGGCGAGATCAAGCGCAAACTGGCAATGAAAGCGCAGGGAGAGGAGCTAGATGACAAGCCAAGCACTAGCGCAGCGTTTCGCATAAAGCTGGCCAACAACACCTTTCCTATACTTTCGAGCGAAGAAGACGATGACGACCAAGAGAGCTCTGATGACGAACCCGGACCTGCTAAAGACGAACCTAAGCCCAAAATCCCCGAAAAACCAAAACCCATTCCGAAGACCATCGAAGCCCGAGGAACAACTTCACATACAAGACCGTGAGTGGTAACAACGTTCGAGTCATGATACCGAACAAGGAGTCCTACACAGCTCTGCGCCTCCAGCTTGTGGCCCAAAACAAAAGGCATCGGACCTTCCAACCGAAAGACGAAAAACCATACAAAGTAGTCATCAAAGGACTCTACCACTCCACTGACCGTGATGAAATTATTGAAGACCTTCGCAGACAGGGGCACACTGTAAGAGATCTTCATAATCCCATTGGCAGAAGAACAAAGTAACCTCTGGGAATCTTCTTCGCCAACCTGGAGCCCTCCAGCAACAACAAGGACGTCTATCAGGTCAAGCTGATCTGCAGGGCGGTTGTAACCATCGAACCGCCACAGAAGTTTAACGATGTGCCGCAATGCTACAGATGCCAAGGCTTCGGTCATACACAGCGGTACTGTTTCATGGAATACCGCTGTGTAAAATGTGGAGACCTTCACGACTCGAGGCAATGCGGGAAGAAGGAGGAAGACAAACCGTGCTGTTTCCACTGCCAAGCGGTCCACCTCATTCAGGCAGACCACCCTTCTGGCAGAGCACGCGGAGGAGCGTCCATCCTCATCAGGAGTGGTATCCAATACCTAGAGCTGTCCGCATTTCAGCAACCCTGGAGACTTCAACTTTCCCCCTAGACACCGCATAACAGCAAGTCATCTCAGTGAGTTCTTCGAGCATCTTGGGCCCCCCTTCACAGCAGCTGGAGACTTTAACGCCAAACACTCTTGGTGGGGATCGCGCGCCAACAACCCAAAGGGAAAACACTGTTTGAGTACCTGCAACGTCACAGCCTCGACTGTCACTCCATTGGTGAGCCTACTCACTGGCCAACCGATCCCCTCAAGACTCCAGATTCGCTGGACTTTGCTGTGTCAAAAGGCCAAAATTAGCTGCACCACAAATGCTGATCTCCAGTCCGACCACTGCGCAATAAATGTCCTAATCAACACGCCCGTCCTCAGGAAAACCCCGCTCAGGAGGCTCACTGGGAAACATACCGACGCCGCGAAGTTCGCGTCCAGGATGCTCTCCGCCCTCAATCCGAATCCTCTCCTCAATACACCGAGGGACATTGACGAAACCATTGGGCATCTCACTAGGGAAATACAAAACGCTGCGGAATTCGCAAGCCCACCGCCCCCAACGACTGCGAGAACACTTAACAGAGATCTCCACCTCTGGTCCCCGGAAATAACAGCACTCGTGGCTGAAAAGAGGCGTCTCAGGAGAGTCTGGTTCTTGTCGCGCAATCCAAGAGACAAAACAGCGCTCAATCACGCCACAATGGAGCTAAAGGATAAGATCTCCTTCCTACGCCAGGACTCCTTCCTCAGATTACTCGAGGAACTCTCTCCAGGGGATCCGGATCACAATCTATGGAACGTCACCCGTCGACTGCTGCTCTGCCGAAGATCGTGCCTAAACCATCAGATTTCTCGACGGTCGCAACTTTCTCGGCCCGCCGCTGCAACCAGTCAACCAAGAGGAAGTTGCACAGGAGATCGCCCTACTCAAGAACAGCAAATCTCCAGGCCTGGATCTCATAGCCTTAAAAATGCTACCACTCCGCTGCACACAACTGCTGGCCAGCATTTACAATGGGTGCTTAAGTCTAGGGTACTTCCAGAAGGAATGGAAAAGAGAAGCCTGGTAAGCCTGAAGCCAATCTAGCCTCCTATCGTCCGATCAGCTTACTGGCAATCCTCTCCAAAATACTCGAAAGAGTATTTTTGCCCAGAGTATTGCCTGTACTGGAAGAGGCCGGATTGATCCTCGATCACCAGTTTGGCTTCAGACGCTGCCATGGAACACCGGAGCAGTGCCACTGGCTTGTCGAAGGCATCCTCGAGGCATTCGAGCAGAAGAAGTACTGCTGCACTGTAATGCTCGATGTGAAGCAGGCATTTGACCGAGTTTGGCATTCTGGACTCCACCACAAACTAAAATCCTACCTCCCAAGCCCCCATTTTACCCATTCAAAAGCATTCATTCAAAAGCAAATGGACGCGATACATCCCTGGCTCAGCAGATGGAATATCGTAGTGAACGCGGAAAAATCAACACAATCAACATTCTCACTACGAAGAGGAGACTGGCCACCGGTCATGCTAAACGCAGCCAACATTCCCAACGTGCCCGCACCCAAGTATCTTGGGCTGACCCTGGACCGCAGGCTCACATGGCGTCCCCACATAGTCAGCAAACGCATACAGGCCGATGCGCGACTGTGGCAGATGCAATGGCTCATTGGGAGAAGGTCCAAGCTGAGGCAGAACATCAAAATCCTGGTGTACAAGGCAATTCTCAAGCCAATCTAGACCTATGGGATGCAGCTGTGGGGCACGGCACGCTATTCGAATCGGCTGAGAATACAGCGGTTCCAGAACAAGTGCTTGAGAATTGCCTCTAATGCGCATCCCTACCACGAAAATATTGCAATACATAGAGAACTTGGAATCCCAACAGTCACAGACGAAATTTCCAGGCTCAGCCAGACATACCTGAAAAAGCTTGAGAACCACCCCAACCACCTTGCCATAAACCTGTTGGACAACAGCCAAACGAATAAAATTAAAACCAGCCTCAAATACATGTAGTATCTATCCCTTAAGTCAATGTCACCCGCCCAACCATTTAATTTAAAAAAAAAAGGTATACTTTACCGTTCTGATCGACAGAACGAGGAAAAAGAGATATAATCCATATGTCAAAACCCTTTTCCTCTTAGTATGACAGGTACATTTTAGTGTCGACTTTCGCCAAAACGAACTAACAGTTGGCGCAGGCGCATACGCAACTCGATCGAAAGCTGGATGCTATAACAAGCCAATGATTTCGTTTGAATAACTTACAAACCAATATGCCTAAAATGCACATAGAGGTGGCCATTACAAAACGTACCCTCTCTGAAAAAGTTCTTTGAGCATAAATGACAAAAATGCAAAATTGAATAATTGAATTACTTTTTTGACTGTATTTGGAGATTGAATTATCTGAAATTTATTTCTTAAACTAACTATCAAGGTACCCACCGTAGTAGATTAATAATGTAACAATTAAACTGTCTTTGGGCAACAAAATTGTATCCTTAGTCGGGAATCCAATCGTCGCTTAAGTCTAAGAAGTCCATTGTCTAATATGATTATCGGAAGTGATTTAAGTCTCCTACAACTATTCACAGGTTTTCCTTTTACTAACCAATCTATCTCTCTTCCATAATACCTCTTCTTTATAGTCGCAATTATCAAACACTCAGACTAATCAATGTCCCGTGTTGTTAATTCTCCCTCAGAACGTTTCCCTTTCAACATTTTGAGATGCTTTTGGATCCAATTAGAAAATCTGTCCGGGTTTGGAAGAACAATTGAGTCATTAATAATTGTATGTACATTAACCTATTCTACTATACTATCGTCATTGTCTATTGAAGACTTATATGACAATTTTCCCTCCGACCGTTGTGATTCCGGTTCGCCTAAAAATCTGGATCGCTTCAACCAAACACTAGTCGGTGAAAAGTTATTGACATTAGTTAAATCTTGAAAATCGCCTAGTCGTTGAGAAACAACCGTTTTAAATCTTTTGCTATTGACTTCAACGAAAAAATTAACGTCTGTCCATAAATAATTCTTTACCATCTTTATATTGAGTGCTTTAATTCCAGTCGTGGTATTAACATTGGTCGAAGCGGGGCGACTCTGGGTTTAGCTAACACTAGTGACGTATCAATGTTGGTCATTAAATCTTAGGTATGCATACGCTGCATATGCTAGTCTTGACGCATCACAAAATATGTGTAGTTGTATATTACAGTCCTTTAAATCTAAGTATGTTCTTCTTCTTTGAATATTTAATTGTTTTCATTGAAAACTATTAGTACATATCTTTGCCAGAGTGCACATTGTTCATACTATTCCACTGTCCCAAACGGCTTGTAGTAAGATTTTGCTCGCTATTATGACATAAGAAAGAAAACCCAATGGATAAATAGACAT